>JAWPHD010004281.1:0-192201 GCA_037043455.1 Cyrtodaria siliqua | reverse complement strand
AAAAACAACAACAAAATGTTTCATGGATATTTATTACAAGGCAGAAAATTAATAATATTACTAGCTTTTATATTAATTCAGTAATTTTTTATGGCAAAGCAACAACAGTAACGCCTCTTAGCTCGTGCAATAAGTAAAACAAGTATAATAGAATAATATACTTTATATTATGGTAATTTGATATATTTGGTCTGTTTTCGATCTGTATATCAGGAGTAAGTATACATGAGTAAGTATACTTACTAACTGTCTATATCGTGCTCATAATACATTTGGCTATATTATTTAAATCATAGTATTTTTCTCTCTTTGTGCACGACAAATATCATGTGATATATCCGTCTTGTGCAATACGCGTCTGCCCTCGGCGGTATTACACCGCTCAAGTAATTGCAATAAACAGGAAATATATCATAAAACTAGGTTTCCCTAAATGGTGCGTGCTTTTGTGATATACAGACGTATGTACCCCCCAAATTAGGCTGCACTTCAATAGTGCACCGCAATATTTTATTAGTCTGTTTTGATATTTGGGGGCACGTGGAGACTAGAGAGCGTGTCATATTGCAAACACCGCTCCTAGAGTGTTTGGTGTTGATGGCGACATATGGCAAATATATAATACTATAGAAATTGTGGCGTCGAAATTATATGCTGTTTCATTTATTATTGTTTTTATTCATTTTTTATCAATTATGGATAATATCTAATAAATATATTTGTTCCATGTCTACTTATCGGCAAAATAAATCTGACGCACGTATTACCATAGATCTACATACATATATATCCATGTATTAATGTATAGGTATAGACCAGGTCCATTCATTCGGAATATACTACATTTCGCGGTTATTGTGTGTGTACCAAGATATTGCAGTGTTGCGGGTGACTTACTGTCAGATTTCGATGAAATCAATGTTTACGTTGTTTTTTTGTTTGTTGTTTTGTTTGTTGTTGCTGTAAGTGTATAAATACGCTATTTTTTTTAGATTAGTGAATAGTGTAATGAACCACTGAACGTAACGAATGACATGACACGATAGTCTTTACAAGCTCTCCATTTGCACCTGAACCGCGTACGACGTCATCATCAGTTGATGAATCCGATGTATTTTAGTCCTCATACACGTATTCTGGCTCCAAATCGTAAGGTTGCATATGGTGTAACCGTTTTATCACGGGCATTTCCTCTGACATCGCTTAATTCTCACATTTTCACACAAGGTATACTGTTTTGCGTTCAGTCCCAATGTAAACAAAAAATAGTTTGTTCCCAATGACGTCATTTCCGGTAATTCGCGCAAGAGTTTTTCCCCTTAGATTTTTTTCGATTTTTTAGCAATGACTGTTCGCCTTTTCGGTTTTTATCTTTAAAAACATATTTTCACTAAACATATATCAATAGCATAGTTAACATCGTATTTATAAGGATATTTAATAATTAAAAACATATCAACAACGGATTTGTTGATTTAGGACAAATTTCATCTTTAAAGCAAACGAAAAAATTAATCAAAATTGTTTTTATAATCTAGATTAATAATAAAAAGTTCATTATACAGTGAACTTCAATATAGATATTTTATTGTACCCGTCAATGTTGTTATCTAAACCTGCATTGGACTCGACGCCTAATGTCGTCTCGTCCAATACAACCTGGTTTGAAACACAACATTGATTTGTACAATTGAAAATCCATATTGGACACTTCATTTTATAATAACTATATATTATTGATTATCCCATTGTTTTACAAGCCATAGCTAGTCATTACTTGAATATATCAATATTAAGATCAAACAATTAGGCAGAAGGGCAGGTGTGTGACCATTTCTGATTATCATTGTATAATATAAACAAATATTCAGAGCTTTTGTTTTATTTGTCACATAGTGAAGCTCATGTGCACATACTTACGCCAGGCAGGATGATCCCATCGCTACCTTTGATCATTATATTTCAATAACCAACAAAACCCTTAAGATAAGTAGCTGTGCCCGTGTATTATAGATAGTATATGTACGACAAATATACAATGTAGATATATCGAAGGTCAATGAAAACGCACCATTAACCCATTTGGAATAAAACTGCTGAACCAATATTTTCTATTTTATACGTATTCAGTCTTGTCTTTCATGTTTATGTGTAGGCTTTTATGACAAGCAGTTTCGCAGTTATTTACAGTGTTATTTAACATTGGTTACTGTGGATAAACATAAAAAAGAAAACTTTTCCATTAAATGTCAAGCTGCATTATTCTGTCTCGGAATAAATTCCAGTTGGTTTACGGATCTTTTTATTGTTAGATTTCTGACAATCTTATGTCATGACTGTTTTTGAGAAAATGATTTCGTTGTGTGATATAACTGTAAAAACCCGGAAATACACATGCCATTTCGTAACACCAATGTGGAGTGCATTGAATCTAGATACGTACACGAATGTAAACTAGTTATATGGATTATAAAGGTAAAGTGTCTTGCCCAAGAACACACCAATAAAAGTCAGTGGCACCGCTGACGCTTGAAGTCCAGCGTGTTATGCACCACGCAGTCTCTCTCACTGTAGATACATATTGAGTATGGTATCTTTTGCCGCTCTATACTTGTGTTTTAGTAAGTAATATGAACAAAAACTAAAACCTTAATTTCTCCTGTTGAGTGACAGAATTGAGGCTAGCACAGCAGCAAGAATGGGTCATACCATAAGGATATGCATGTTTATGGACCGATAAAAACAAATATCATTCCTTATTTGAGGATATAAATATAATAAAACTGTTTTGCCTGGTTAAACACACTGTTGTATCGTTAAAATTGCAAAATTATTTAATTGTTACACTTATATAATTTCAATTTCTTTATTGCGATTTTGGCCTCCGGCCCATAACACAATGCATTTTATATACAAACAAACAAATATGTAACTGGTGCACCCAACATATATATATGGAGTTATAAACAAAACCACCAATATTTTAGGCAATCAACGCGAAAAAAATATATATTCACAAAGTCTCTAAAAAACATGTTCTTTTGTGAAAAGCATGAAATATAAACATGGCTAAATGTTTTATAATTAGTGGATTTTCATTTGAAAACAATGATTTAAATTTGTACAGAGAATAAGTATGTGTCATTTGATTGTATTGGTAAGTATTTCAGTCTTAAATCATCATACAGTTTGCATTCAAGTATAAAGTGATACTCATTTTCTACTGTGTTTCGGCAGTGTTTGCGTACCCTTTCATTCCTAGGAATACCTCTGTATCTCCCTTTTACTATTTCGAGATCATGAGAGGAAGTTCGAAAAGATGATAGTGCATGCCTGAATATATGTACCTTTCTTTAATTAAAGTTGCCAAAAGTGAAAAAGTGGTGTTACCGAGAATGAGCAAATTGGTGTCGATTTCAATTCATTATCTGCACTAAATGGGCTACAATGTATCAAAAACAAACTAGCATAACTGTTAAAATCAAGTAATCATGTTTACTGTGATTTTCATAATCATCGACAATACTATAATACTGTAGATTATATAATGAAAAATAATAATAGAAGTAATTCTACCATAAATGTAAATTAATTAATATAACAATATCATTAGGGGCAATACTGTACTGACTGATTGATTGACAAAATAATTACACTGAAGTTTAAAGTTGTCATTAAATTCGGAAATATTAGGTTTATTGTAGGATCCATACAAAGTAGTACATACATTTCTTCTTGATAAGGTTATAACTGTTTTCCCCTGAGATGCACTTTAACAGCTTTCTTGCATGTTCAACACTAGCGAGAATTGATTCGCATACCATTTCTGAGTGGTCACTTTCTAAAAACTGTTGTTTGATGCATTTGATATTTGGCAAATTCTGAATACAGTAAGAAGAGCCGAGGCCACAATCTTATTGCGGGTTTCCCCCGGCACATGTATCATAATAATATCGAGTGCTGTAAAGCAAAAGGCACTGACCATGTACCGTTTTTTAACTGATTTAAGGTTCATGGAAAATGTAAATAATTTTATTTTAAATCCAGAAATTGATTTTAAATGTTTCTTTTCTTTGTTACATATATATTTGTATATTTGACCATATTTCCAACACTGTAGCAATTGCAGAATAAACTTCGGCTGGTAGAAGGTGTTTAATTTTATACTTGGTACCTTCTGCTTGGATAAATACTATCTGTAAGTACTAGGTACTTTATACTTTTGAATTTTTTAATCATTGACTGATTAACAGTAATGACGGATGTTTTTACCATATAAAGAATTGAATTGAATGTTGTTTAACGGCTCATCAACACAGTACAGGTTATTTAGAGCCGCCCCAGAGAGAGGGGAAGGATACATAGGAATCCGGGAACCTTCCCTACTCTTATTATCGAATAGATTCCTATGGTTCTTTAACGTGCTCGGAGGATAGACCGATACACGGGACCGCCCGGTTTACGTCCCCATCCGACGGACGAGGCTAAGGAAAAGTGTCTTGCCCAAGAACACACCGACGGAACACAGTGGCACCACGGAGGATTGAACCCGGGGCCTCCGGTTACAAATCCGCCGCGCTACCGACTGCACCACGCCAGCCCTCTACCATAGAAAGAACACATACATAGGAACTAAACAACATAAAAATGTCGATGTTGCCAACAGTGGCACTGGTACCCTTTGCCTTACAACCCTCGATATATTAGCAAGAAAAATGTGAATGATGTTTGTATTACAGGGCTTTGATGAGGTTTTCCATCGCTCACTGTTTGCCTGCTGTCTCGAGATAAATATATCTAAGCGCTCTTTTTACAGGTATGTATTTCAAGTGTAGTGTAATACATCAGCTACGGTTAATGTACATTTACCTCTTAAACAGCTTAATCGGAACGGTATTTCCGTTTTTGTTAATCGACTCTTCTTTGATAGAATAAACACATCATACCATCCCTGGTAGCGTCTCCGTGGCAGAGTGGTTAACTACGTTGCGTTGTAAACGTTCTCGCCTCCCACCGCTGCGGGTTCGAATCCCACCAGGAGCTCGACTTGTGAGGAAGTGTCGATTCTTACGGATCGCGGGATATGTGCAGTACTGGTAGAGTGTGGTCTGCCTCCACCACAAACAAATTGATCGTCATACATAACCTTCCATGTGTTGAAAATGACGTAAAACACCATACAAACAAACAGTCCCTGGTACTTTTCCAACCCCAGTCGATTTCAGTATTGGAACAAAGTGAACAGAAGTGCGATTTTTCATAAAAAACATCTGTAATGTTTTGAAACGTTCAGGGAAAGTATAGTGTTTTAATAAAACATATCGATAACAATTAAAGCGTTCAGAAATTAAATATTCACATATACAAAATGAAATATTTTAAAGTCTTGCTCACAATGCCGTTGTGAATATATGATACGATACTTTACTCTAGAAACGCAAGCGTCAGTATTATTAAACTGTAATCATGCTATTTGTTAATTCGAATATACATAAAACCAAGTTGTGATTCATATGGCTCTTGTTTAAAATATGTAGTGAAAACTAAACTGTAATAGTTTTCAAAATATGCGTTCCTCGCATTCGATCATATAATATTTGCAGTTACCAACTGTCAAAAGAAAATTAAAAACAAAAAAATCAGATACATGTATTTATTTTATGACAGACTTAATATTATAAACCTCAACTCCCTTGTTATTTTGCTTAATATCCACTTTGCTATTCAGGCCTAACAGGTCAAGATTAAAATTGGAGATTATACACAGTTTCATGTTTTTATTTTATGAACCATGATAAAATTATTATGAATGGATAAATATGGCCGCCACTAACATCTCGCTAGGTAGTTACCATGGTTGAGATACTACAACATATCGAATGTCCTGTACACTGTAAACCACTGCAATAGTGTCGCTGAAACTAAACTCAATAAACAAGATAAAGTTGCCGCACTCTGCAATAATAGTTTCGTTGAAACTATTTAAACTCAATAAACAAGATAAAGTTGCCGCACTCTGCAAATGTTTCGCTGAAACTATTTAAAATCAGTAAACAAGATAATGTTCCGCACTGCACTCGCCTCACTGCTCAATACGAGTTAGCTTATTAATGCTCAATTGTGAACTCTGATGCCAGCCAGGCGGTACATGGGAGATGCACAGTATAAAGCAACGAGCAAGCTCCCTGACCCCTGTCATATTTGCAAAGCAGAGCTTATGGAATTTATGTCAGCCAGTGGGTACGCGGGATAAGAACCCTGGCCCCTGTTATATGACTACTACCGCTTAATTGTGTACTATATGCCAGCCAGGAGGTACACGGGAGATGCACACTATAAAGCTACGGGCAAGCACCCTGACCCCTGCCTAACATTCTACTTTTTGTAGATATTCCAAGTCTATATGAACCACCACCCGCACTCAGATAAGCCATGATCAGGGGAGATTGTCTTGGAATCATTTGTCTAGGTTATACCATATTTCAAATAATTCCCTAATTAAAACAAGACATCCGATCCGAGCTGCAGAATTTCCGCTAGTTGCGACTTAATTTTTTATTAAAACATCAATTAATATTTGATATACATTTTAAATTTGTTCAAAACGCTTCTGCTTTATGT
The DNA here is from genome assembly GCA_037043455.1 of Cyrtodaria siliqua. Classification (NCBI taxonomy): domain Eukaryota; kingdom Metazoa; phylum Mollusca; class Bivalvia; order Adapedonta; family Hiatellidae; genus Cyrtodaria; species Cyrtodaria siliqua. The sequence continues at coordinate 185,580 of JAWPHD010004281.1, read as the reverse complement.
CACTTTCCCGGCGCAGATTAGTTCATAATTAAACGCGAATATTTTACGTTAATAGTATGGTATACTGCTGCTGAAAGTCAATGTTGTTGGTCCTCGCATTTAACCAACATTTAAGCACTAGTATTTTAATGTTAACTACATATGTACTGCTACGAAGTCACTGACCAATTACACATACGACAAGTTGCTTTCCGAAAAATTTGACATTAGCACACATTGTCATGTTAATATCTCCCAGCACAGTTACTGAATCTCAACACACCTAATGAAAGCGAATAGCAAAGTCAACGAGTTGCTGTCGACAAGTTATGTATATGCCTTAATAGTTCAATTGTTAGTCATGTTAATGACGTTTCCATTGATAAAAGTCTTCTTTGTATATGTATGGCTTGTCCCGGGCATAACTGACTGGGAGGTAGGTGGTCCAGTTTTCCTTCCAGCGATGACTGATTGAGATGTAACCTGCTGCTAACCGACCAGTGTCCAGCTTGGCCTCCCACATCCTGAAACATTTGAACAACTGGGCAGTACCTTGATACGAAACATGGCACAAGAAATAAAATTATGGGATGCAGTTACATATTTTATTAAAGGGGTGTGGTGGGTGGGATATTTTTTCCTGCTTCTTTATTGCCCAGAAAAACGGAAGAGGGATAATTCATGCAATAGCCATTCTTATTTAAAATTTAAGCTTAAATCTAGATGAGCAACATTAGGTTTAGAAGTACAGTTCCAGAATAAACCTATTGACGCATAATTTAATGTCAATAGACACGCATCTTTTTTTTTCTTCTTTTATCTGAAATGTCCTCCCTTTGTAACGCATCCGAAGTATTGTATCTGTCATTTTGCGTTGAAAACTGTGGTTATCGTCCGTCCAGTACTTCAACGAATGACTGCCGCTAGAGTATCGGGAGATGAATTATCTTTCTTTTATAATTCGTTAACGATGTCTTTACAGTTCAAATGCATACGGTAGAACTGATGATGTTGTTTTTATAATTGATATATTGTAATGTGTGCTAATATATTGCAGTTGTTTCATTAAATGATAGATGCACGAACTTAAGATGTCTAGACAAAATTATGTCCCATTGAGAAATACCTTAAAGAATCGCATTCACTTCAAAACTTGATAACTACATGACCATGTGTCGCTTAACTTTGCCTGTAGCGATACGGCGAATTCTTGTATATTATTGTGTATCCGTGGAATTATGTGTATTTTATTTTGTTTTTGTTTCCAGAATATGACTTAAATACTGATCAAGATGTCCTTATAACATTGCCACATGGATATTTATCAATATATTGGCCTATAATTGTTTTTGTTAAAATCTCTACATATCCATATGCTCGTAAATGTTTATATTCAAAATAGTCCGTCTAGAGAAATGTGTAATAGAGCAAACTGAATACCGGTTAATTTAGTATACGATATGCGATTTGCTTAACATACGTTTAGGTCAATAAGTGCTATAAACAACATTGACAACTCAAACATCTGACAGAGTCTCATCTTACACAAATTCCGTGACATTGACACATATATTTCGTACTCAAAAATATCACGTTTTATCACAAATGTAATAAGTAAAAAACCCACATTAAAAATCCCTTGCAAAATAATGATCAAAAAATACAATGCAAACTGTTTACATGTCAAATATAGATATAAAAATCGAACAGGAAAAGTAGCATTCGAGGACGACAGTCAACCGCAAACACACACAGAAACAAAGAACAACTATATATAAAAATTAATTAAAATCAATTAAATATTGAATATGTAAAACGGGTTAAATAATTTAAATTATAATAATAATAAACAACATTTTCAGCAAATTTTAGAACACGTGTTTTTTTCAGGAAACACACGGAAATACAGCTATTAAGTCAGTCATAAGGTCAGCAATGTTAAAGTCACGATGATTTCACTTAATAGATGTATTTCTATGTGGTTTCTGAAGAAACGAATGGTACGTTTTTGATGAATTCATAGGAAATACACTAGTTTCTGTTTGTACAATTTACATAGTGTTACACATTATATTCATCTATGCCCGACCAACCAAAATATTTCCCGGTTGAATTACACGTGTGTACAAACAAGCTTTTACAACATGCTATGAATGGGTGTTCGACACGACTAACACGGGACTTATTGTGATATAAATGATATAAGGAAATATTCTCAAGCAACTTTTTATCAAATAACATATTTTTGTGTTTTTTTCTTCAGAAATGATATGTTTTATTATCATAACTATCAAGATTGTACACAGGTTTTATCAATGAACAAAACTGCGCTCCCCCAACCCACTATAAATATACAGATATAAATTATAAGGGAAATATGTAAAAATGTTCTTCTCAAGAATCATTGTACACATTTTGACAGTTATTTTGTCTGAATAGAGTTTCTTAAAGAAAGTTCTTAGGATAAATAAGTGTTATGCTCTGGGGGACTTATGTTTGTAGATACAGTTAAACATGTATAAGAAATACAATTTTAAAAAAGTAATTTCTTAAAAACTAATAGTAATAGTAGTATTTCAAAGGATACCAAATTTAGGCAGAGTATACTAATCAAACATATGGTTAAACACAGTGCACAAATAAATGAGAAGAAATTAAGAGTTGGCTAGTAATAATACGTCATAACAGTGCACGAACTATACATTTGGCTGGTACCATACCTATCAGATAAGCGCTTTTAAAGAATTAAATCGTTTCTAACTTAATAGTAATATAAGTAACCCATAACCAAGAAGATACTGATATATGTAAATAATAGGTGTTTACATATACATTTATATATATATATTAATTTTGTTACCGTCATTAAAAGAAAAAAGTGTGTCACTCTATTGAAGCGAATCTTTCACTTTTCTCTTAGTTCTTCATATTTCGCGTATGTTTCTCAGTTTTTTATCCGAGCCAGCTTGTACACTTGCTAGTAAAAGTAGGATACTAGATAGCTGTGTATCCTCATACTGGGACATGACTTAAATATGAGCTTTTAAACAACAATTAAATTCTTTCGACGAATATGTACAATGCTAATTGACATCTGCTTTTATTTTGCGAAGGATTATGTTGTGGCATGTTCAGGGCATTTCTGTCCAACGATAACGGTTCATGTGCCATTGAAATATATTTTTTAACCGGACGTGCATATTTTGCATTACAGAGACGACACAAAGTTTCCATGGATATTGGACATATTTGAAATGAAGCCGTATCACTTCTACATGATGTTCGATATCTTGAGGGAGGTAGCGATTATGGACGCTCGTGAGTTGGCACACCTTACCCATGTAAGCCGATGTAAACCTACCTGTATACTATAATGTTGGATGTAGCTGTCATGTAGAGCAAATGAGAAATTAGACCGTTTTTCCAATCACTAGAACTTCTATTTATTGCGTCAAACTCCAAATGGTATTTATCACTTGGAGTGTTAAATACGATCTTGGGGCCGGTGGAGCGGGGACACTTAAATTTACGATATAAAATAATTACATTCTCCAAAAAAACAAACATTCTCCGAAATTTGATGTTTACTCATGAAGGAGGCATACTCATATTTTTGTTCATTTCTTTAATGGATGTTTAGTTTTATTTTGTTTAAAAGTTATTAATAACGATTGTGCCCACGACGAGCTTGATTTAATGTAACAATTCGACGTCGCATTGAATTTACGTAGGACTGGATAAGGGCGTAGGGAAAATTGTCCCATTTTCTAACAAGTGCTACTGACAAATCGTTTACGTTAGTCAAAACATAATTATCCATTAAGTAAAAGAAAAATGATTAGATCTCGATAAGCAGATCTCAAATAAGCGTCAATAAAAAAAAAAATCTCCAAAAGAAAGCAAGTAAAGTTGTTTTTTTCTGCTGATATATCTTAATTTAAATTTCAAAATGTTGGCATATTCTTCAGATAGAGGAGTGTATTCTTGAAAACCTGGCATGGAAAAGTGACTCGCCTCGGTGAGTCTGCATACAATCTCGGAACCAAGTTGTTCCAACATCTGCGGAAGTATCTCTTCACATTCAACCAGAAACAAGTAAGGACCTTAATGTTAATTTGTGAAGAAGAGTGCTTAATAGATATGCAACATCCACTGGCATAAGTATTTGACTCATCATAACCTTACAGACACTTTCTTTATGTCAGTATAGTATTTCAAATCAGATTTGCCGCTCAGTGATACAAATTGTATTTCAATTTGAGATTGTTGTATGATACGACGGTGTTGATTAAACATTTATTACTTTCTATTAAAACGACCTATCCGTTTCATAATTTGATAAACTATTTTAATTTTAGTACATGTTTAAATTCAAGTTGTGGAAATTTTAAAACAAAAAGTACGAACAATACTACATTGTAATTTTAGGGAGTTACTTTTTAAAGTAATACATTTTACAATCTTGCCATCTTAAATATTTCATATTCGCCAATCAAGAAATTGGCACCATATCCGAACATTTGACCACAACACAACATATGGATGCATTCCAGAAGGTGATCGTAAATGTCGATCGGCAGGTGAGTCATTGAATGCCGAAATAAAATCCCATCTGATCGCCTTCAAAATTATAAATAATCACGCAGGATGATCGACGGGTGATTCTGTAAACGAAGTGTTTATAATGAAGTTTTGTATCTCCCGCGGTACACACATGAACAATAAAAACGTATATTTTAAGCCGCGTTCCTGCTAACACAGGCAAGCGGGTATTTATAAATATCCCCACGTTTTCAAAAAATTGTTAATGTGATATGTTAACGCCTCCAGTTGTCCGTCTATCTGTCAAATGTTTACTGGTAGGAGGTGTGGTTTAAGACAGAAATACTCATTACAATTGCTTGCTCAAGTCTGATGTACCTCATGTAGCCATTCTGGTGTTCTTAAACTAAAAATACATTTGTAGAGATGTCCGTCCATCTGTCCGTTACAATAAATCCTCTTAAATTCAACAAAGGTTGGTGTATGATTTGCTCACCTGTTTACCGCGTGCAAGAGCAAAGGGGCCATATCCGGTTTCAAGTGGTCAATCAGATTAACATTTCAATGCTCTTGTTATTTGTCCATAATGTGCACATACCTTGGTATAAGCACCCACACAACATATCAAACGATTCTGTTAATATTTAAAACGTTCATGTCCGTCCTGCGGTTGGTGGGTTTGAGGCGTGCGGGTGGGTCGGGATTATGGACGAAGATATTCAGCAGGAGTAATATTTTGTTTTATTGTGTACTTTCATATTTCCCGTTAAGTTTGCATTGAGCTAAGCGTGCAATATTCTACGATATTGCACGCATTGATATTGCACGGGAACTTTTGCTCGTGCTTGCTAAGAGCCGCGAAATAGAAATAAGGAACTACTTTCAAATAAAAATAACGGAATCCTTCCTATAGTGTCAACAAAAAAATACGAGTTTTTTTTCAACGTTTATGGCAAAAATTGATAAAATAATTCAAATGGTCACTCATCCACTGTTTTTAACGTTATCGAATGGTAAACAAACTTCAGAAAATCGCTTGATGTTTTTAATGACGTCATCCGACGTCGACGTCGTTTTCGCGCAAAATAATCATCCACACAAAATGAAACTGAGTGGCAAGATAGGAATTCCATCAAAAGCTATACAAATAAAACAAATACAATGAAAAGTAATAGTCATACAATTAACATTGATCAAAAACAATATGAAAGTATACAATAAAAAGGTTATTGAAATTGTATGGCTAAATATTACTTGGAACTCGTTGTTTTGGCGCAGGACGACTCGCAAGCTCGTCGTCCTTTGCCAAAACAACTCGTTCCAAGTAATATTTAGCCATACAAATGCAATAACCTATAATACACTGCGTCTCAAATGAAACGCGTGGGAATTTGGTGCCCGTCGAATTGATTGTTATATTAGAATTAAAAATACACGTGATTTGACGTGTACAGACCCGCAAAATATTCAAATAAAATCCGGAATATCAGGAGTGTTCGGTAGTTATCCAAATCATCGGATTTAGATATAACATTCAAAGCTTTTCAGTTAAAGACTACAGCTGAATAAGACACTGCTGAAATGTATTCATGCGCTTAAAAGTGTGTTAATATATTCTTCATAAAGGGACAATGTCCGTAACATTTAGCTTATAAAACACGAAATAATTACATTGACAAACATTAAACGCTTACCATTATTGAATATTTACTAAATAAAAACAAGATTGTTTGACAAAATTCAATAGCAGTACAAACAAAAAGAGTATCACTTTTCGAGTTTGAACTCACAGCCCAAACTAAAATGACACTCACGGGTAATAATAGTGAGCGCGCAATTTATGTCGACTGCTCTAACCGTCTGAGCTAAGCGGGCCAGTTACGCAATACATACTATATGCGCTGTGACTGTCACGTGATCAGAAAAGGAACCCGCAATATTTACACACAATGAATAAACTTTCTTTTTTCAAACTCACAAATATATTACGACAGACTTATTTGGGTCTATACTCATGTTTTCATGTTTTCATTTACAAATTTCATTTTATAAAAATGAGACAGTTATTTGGTTATGCTCAATATCTGCTTACTTACGGACAGTGTCCATTTAATCAATATCCACAGACCTTATAATTTGTTTTTAGGTCCGTGTAATATCAAACAATTACAAGTATTTATTTATTCATAAAAATCTTAAGAGCGTAAAATAACTGGAAACAAAATAAGTCTTGAGTTGAAATTTCCAAATAATACACAGTCACTTTTATGATAGATGAGCACAATATTATTTATTCTCTCACAATATATTTTAATTCATAGCATCCAATAATTTCATTTTATACTGAATTTATACTCAATATATAAAAAGGCTGCATTTATACTGTCATAGCATGTCACGTCATGAACATTTAGAATATTCCAGTAAAAGAAAAAAATGTATTTTTAAATAACATTCATATGATTAGATGATGCCTTAGCTTTAGAATATCCCAATAACCTTGAATGAGTCATATGATGTACCACATGATGTAAACAATAATTAAGAAATAACTAGAATTAGTTATAATTTATATGTGTGCTATTAATAGCATCTTAAAAAACATACATGCAAATTTTTCATTATTTGTGTTTATATTCCCTAAAAACAAAAAGAACTATCAACAAAGTTGTGTATTTTTACGTATAGCTATAATGTTAATATGTATTTTCTTTTTCGTAAAAATAAGATACTACGGATTTATATAGCTCTACAGTAGATAATATTAAATATAAGACTAGTTTTCAAAGTCGGGCCTCCAATGTATATACTTGAGCTACTCGGTCATGAATCATGTTAGCAGTAAATAAGCTAGCTTGTAATGCTTTTGGTATGTACATTGTCCAAAGGAAGAAGAATATCGTACGCTGTGGTAAAAATACATCCTCATCAGTTGTCACTGGTGCTGTTTCCATAAGAAATCGCGTACGTTCGCCGTGTTTTGTCAACATACGGTTGATATACGGACACCAACTGGTTGATATTTCACATGTTCATGTCGATATGTAGCGTAAACAGGAAAACAATGGGGTAAAACTCGGTGGCGACGATCAAGTTGAGAAAATACTGCAAAGTTCGAAAGGGCTATAAGGCCCTGGCGTCAAATTAGGCATATTTCGAGATTTTGTTTGACATAATCACTCAGAACTGCATTCCAGGATTTGTCATATCAATGCAAATAAAAAAGTAACGAAGAATAACAAAGCACACCCACCTTGTTTACCTTTACATTTGGTTTCTGACCTCGGAAGTGGCGATGGAGCACTTTTGCACATACATTCAAACAGAAGTAGCTCCACTGATTACCAGCCGTGTGCATGTGCATGAAAATACAAGCCTTATATTACGTATATGTCCAATAACGTATAACACTTGACCTGTCTATGTTAGTGGGCCATAACCGTTCACCCAATCATTCAGCCATATACCAATTTACATCATATATATACTCAGTTGCAAAAGAAACTGGACAATTTGAAGTTTTTTCCTACACCTTTATCAAGCGACAGTCCATTAATGATTCGACCTATTGAAAAACAAATTACAACATGATATTGGCAATGAAATGATAACACTTTGTTACTAAACACGGCGTATTCATTTTGGAATTCATCAATTTAATTCTAAAAAAACTTTACACAATTAAAGCTAAACAACACTCAATGTCCACCTTCTTTTGCAACTGAGTATATATATGTTGTTTGTTATTGAACATCTCAAGCGTGTATTACCTACTAGCAGACAGTAACCCTAACATCCTATTATACATGTTTAACCAGGTGAAGACGAATTTTTTGACGCCACAAGCGCCCATATACTCATTGCCGGATATCACCGTGAAGTCGTCCTCCCTCACACAACCCAGTAGTGATGCCATTGACACGGTCATGCAGCCATCTGTGACAGAGCAACATCAACCATCTAACAACGGATCGTTTGACCTATTTTTCAGAAAGGTAAAGTATTGCTTGCTGTAATGCTATGTCACAGAGAAACAAGAGTACACTTACTACACGGCATTCTGTGTGTAACTGTATTCTGCCAATACATCCCATCCCTATCGAATATAATATAAACCACATCTTTAAAAAGAAACCTACTGATAAGTTTAGCAAGGGATCGCCTAATGACTGCTTCTGACCTTTCATTTGAAAGCACTGTGCATAGTAGTCAACAGAAATTAACGAATCTCGCCACCACCTATAACAGAACGGTATTCTCTTCCCGCAACTGGCTGTTATTCATATTTTTGTGTGCTTCCGATCCCTGCAGATTTTTTGTTTTTATTGGTATCATCCAAATGCGGATTTAAAATGTATTGTAATTTGTGACAGAATTTATAAATAAAATTAAGTTATGTTTCAGCCGCTTAAACATTTTGCGTCACATAATAAATGATAGTAAAATATGTTATTATATACGTTCTAGAGAAACAGTGGAGTTTAGGATTGAAAGAAAATCTTTACATTTTCTAATAGTATTGTTACATGTTCAAGGTATCCATTTATATGTTCACTGGTATTTTTTAACTGCCGCAGCATTTAAGAAAAAAAATCGTGTACATGACTACGAAAATGAGGTTTTTAAAATCGGTTAAGCATTTAGAAATTGTGTGCCATTTAATTTTTTAAGATAATGATTTGTTATGTTTTTGAATTGGTTAAGTAAGTTAAATGTTATGGCGAGTTAAAAATAGGAAGTTAACCATTCTGAATTGTTGACGTCGACGAAAATATTTTTCTTTCTGAATAAACTTTTATTATTATAATTTAATACAAGTTTAATAATAAGTTGATGCAGAAAAATGCATTTTTAATTTATTATTGGGGTAAATAACAGATATTATTTCATCTCAAAAGTGATAAAAGATATTACATGTTAATTATAAGATTCAGTTGCCGGGATGTGACTATTTAACTAAAAGAATATTTGTTGATCGGACGGTAATAAACTACTCGATGAAAATAAGTCCTATATTCACTCCAAGCAAACACATATTCTCTATATATGCACTTTATTTGATAGTATTCTGGAAAAAATAATACATGACTACTTTATTTATTGTTGATCTTTGACTCAATAGGTGTATCACCTAGTCAACGTAAGATTACGTAAATTGTGTGATGAGCTGGACATATACGATGATGACCTCATCCAGAAGATATTGGCATGTGTAGAGCACGTGATCACCAGTTACACGGATCTACTGAAGGACCGTCACCTCGACCAGATCATCATGTGCTGTATATACGTGATGGCAAAGGTTACGGACAAAACCCTGTCTTTCCAAACCATTAGAACTGGTTATGTATTACAACACACACCATTTCGGAAATGGCGAGATAGGATAAAGGTAGATGAACATTTGAATGCTGTATTGCAATCTCGCCGTGTTGGATTTCACATTTTCCATTTTGGTATTATAAAAGGGTATACTTTTTAAATATTTACTACTCTCTGCGTGCTCTTCATTTCAATAGGAATATCTATAAATAAATAGTTGTTTTATATCTCATAGAAATGGCAAATGAATGAAAATAATGTGGGGTATGTTACAAACAAAACATTGTACAATTCAGCACTAATCATTAGATAAACATGTATAAAACAATTAACTTGAATAACATGTTACGCAACGGCTCATCAACACATTACAGGTATATCATAGCCGCCCCGGAGAGAAGCAGAGATACATGCGAATCCAGAAACCTGTCTTATTCTTACTATCGAATGTATTTTTATTATTATTAAACGTGCTCTGAATATAGACTCCGATACACAAACCGCCAGGTATACGTCCCCATCCGATAGACGAGAGTAAAGTAAAGTATCGTGAACAAGAATATACCAAAAACTTCAGTGACACGGGTGAGGCTTGAACCCGGGCCCTCCAGTTTCAAGACCACATGTCTCTCCACTGTGACACGCCAGCACCCGTATTAAAAACAAACTAATACAACAGTGTACATGGATCTTTCATGAGTGCTTGTTCATTACACGAGTTTGCAAATATGATATGATGCGATACTTTGCCAAGTATTATGTTATTGTTGAAAACTCGTTTAATTTAATTAAATAATAAATTAACACGAATATGAGATTCAATTGCACATTACTCATAACGTCACATACCAACACATATAACGTCATTGATGTTAACTTATTTACTACCTTATTATATATATATTATATGAAATTAGGTGTATATAATAGTGTAGTATAGGCAATTTTGTGAGTATGCGTTTCATTTTCCTTTCAGTATATTTGTTAAATGTAGAAGTGAACAGTTCTTTTATTTTTCACATTGTAATTGTACATGGTAGCAGTAAACAGTATATTTGATATTTCATTCTTGTAATGCACTCGATAACACACGGAATCCCTTTAAAGTGATTTTTATTATAGAAGTAAAAACAAAACATGTTGGCCTCTGGACAACTTTATATAGCACGGACAACAAGCTTTTAAAAAGAAAAATACCGAGCATAGCTAAACTTTAATCAATGCAACGATACTAATGTCTCTGCTGGTGAGTCTTATAGCACGTGTTTATGATCATAGAATGTAGCAAATATTACAAAGGGGACGATGTACCAGTGATTACAGGGTGGATGGAGGTGTAAGATCCTCCGATAGTAAGACGAGAAATAAAATATTAAGTAGAAACTTTGATGGTATAAATGAGGAAGAAAACAGTTTGGGGCGTGTACTTGAAAACACATAACGGTTATTCTTTTAAAGCGCCCTTAACTTGATCGGTTATTATTTTTAACATTATTTCCAGTTCTTCCTCAGATATAATGTTATTTGCTCTCGGCGGCCATTTTACGTTTATGATATGTATGCCATGGCATTACTACACTCCTAGAAGTCAGTTTATGTGATACCATTAATGTTTACATCGAGTCTAACTTTTATATTACTATCATCACGTGTTCATTTATTGTGACCAAACTTTGAAGCAAAAGTAATCCGCCCATCAACCAATGTGCTGGATACAAATGAGTTATACAAACTATAAATAAGTATCAGTGTTAGTAATACAATATGATTGTTGCAGGTTTATGAACGTGTTCTTTTAGGCAGTCGAAACCGTCTTACATCGAAATGTAGTGATACAAATAGAGCTGCGACCAGTAGCATCTCTTCACCCAAGGATGAGAAGAAAGAGAAAAGTAAGTAATAGTTTACTAGTTTTTATCTTAATCATATTGAATATTTACCTTCCTCTGTTTTTAAAGTCATATAGACAGGGTAGCAGATGTAATGTCTTGCAAGATCTTCGATATGCACGTTACGCTATATAAGCTGCATGCACGTGCATTACCATTGTTCTTGTTGTTGTTTTTATAATGGTATAGATGTTATGGTATAGATGTTTGGATATAATGAATCAATGCTATACATTGAAAGATAAAATTATACTAGGAAAGCGGCTTAGCTTCACACATAAATGAAAGCAGTATATCTATTAATGTTTGGTAGAAACTATTGTTGAGCATTTGTATTTTGTATAGCTATAATACACCATATACACAAACATTGCAAAGAAGAAAGCAGTACATGATACTTTTCATTTAACCATCGAATATTCAGTAACATGACGGAATTCACCGAATAGTAATTAGAGGAAGGCAAGATAAACGTGAACTTCATAATACTTAAAGCTACAGCCCCTAGATTTAACGAATACTAACGCATAAATATGAATAAATCAAGGGTGAAGTAGTTTCAATTCGACTCACGGCCAAAAAGTCGGTATATATGTCAGAAAAATAATGCGTAAAATATCACATTTTAACAAGCATTCACGCATGTAACATCGATAATATACGGCTTCCGAATATATTTAATACAAAAATGAGTTGCGCGGGATTTGAACCGGCGACATTGCAGTTTCCTTTGTAACATGAAGGTTTTACCACTGCATCACGGAATCTTGTTGGTATTTAGTAGCATTTCTAACTCTAAATAGTCATTAAGTAATAACTATAGCACACACCCGCACAAAAGTATCATCCATTAAATCGAGGCTAACATAAGGTTTTGAGACGGAATATTCGTTAAATTGATAATAAATAATATTTCACCATACATGGTTATTTACATGTGCGAGATGATGGAGTATATACTGAAACAGCTAGAGGGTCGTTCAAATATGTTATTTTGTATCATAATATATGTTACTAAATATACAATATTCTCAAGAATTCGCCATAGCTAGCTCAGTGTTAAGCACGTTTGACTGTAAATTAAAAGGTCGTGTGTTCGACCCACGAAAGAGGCAAACATGTTTTTTTTGTAAATCATAATGCTACCTGTGTACAGATACGATGTGCACTGTTCAATATCTATCAAGTAAATGATGTCCCGATGATGTTGGCCCTGTGGCACAAGGCCTTTTGGCGAGCTTTACTATAGATGATCAAGATGGTTACTGTAGCGTCCAGTAGATGTCTAGCATATGTCGTTCAATAGTGGTTTACAGTAGGCTTGCATCGATAGAGTTTTGAAGAAATCCATCAATGATTAAGTTGTTCCAAAGAAATTCAAGTTTAAGTTGATGGTTAAGTCCGACCAATCGGATGACACGAAAGATGTAAGTAGGTCAATCTGATGGCCGGCTTGGAATCGTCTCCGCCAATCAACATGTTCTGCATCGAACGTGTCAAACGTGTAAGTAGGTAAATCTGGTTGTTCGAGATGCCCGCGTTTCTGTTGGTGATATCTCCTACAATGTACAGTTTGATCTTGCTGCCGTAAAAATAAACTATTGCCAGCCTAGATATAATACTGGTTCAGTGGGTTACCTCCTAAGGTTTGTTCCAGTGTCGGCATCCGTGGTAATGAGTCAGACCAAATTGTTCAGTAGAAGTCTATCAGAATACGGGTCGTTTGAGGACCACGTTAAAAGTAAAACCCAACCCCGCAGCACCCTCTCCGTTACATGGTTGTTACGAGCGCTGCTTCCATTCCCTATCAGGTCGCGTCGCCTTCGCCTGGTCCCGAATGGAAAGAAATGCTGTCCGGCGTTAAATTTGAGCGCTTAAATACCCGATTTCGCGATGAAATGGTGAACATGAAGTTACAAATAAAGACACGCATACGAAGAAGAAGGCGATTTAAATAAGGGTCTGTAGCCTTAAGTACGATATTTAACATGATATTTCTACTTACATACATGCGTCTTCATGAAATCGACAAGTCAAGTTTTTCAATGACTTAACCAAAGATTGTTGCAGTATCGGTCGCCACGCCCCCACCTCCAGTATGTGTTCTGGTACAAGAGGATTATGTATATATTTACATTTGAAGCTGAGTTTATTTATTGCCTTTTGCAGATTCTCCTCTTATGCACCCGTCAAGCATTTGGCACGCTACCAAATTCAGTAGCCATCCCCTGACCCCAACACGTCGGGTTGGTATAGAACCTAGCTTTGAGATTGATAAAGATGAGAGTGATGAGAGTGATGAAGACAGTGGAGATCTGATCCAGTTTTATAACCAGGTTAGTTGAAAATTACATTTGTCTATGTGCAGTAAATCAAAACCGAAGGACACAGGACTATTTAATGTAGAGCAAGATGCATCATAATACAATAGAGTGTGTTGTTTGATTTCAATATTTCGAATGTGCAAAGTATTGATTAATGAAACAAAATCAAAGCCGCCCACTGCATTGTATGTTAAGTAAAGGTCAAACAGAAAATGTATCGTTCAAGGACCACAGTCAACCACAAACACGCACAGAAACAAACAACAACTACAAAGTTGAATAAAATGCATGATATGACATCTCACGCATAAACGGGTTGACAAAAGGGTTATCGCCTTGGAACGGTCAGTGACAAAAAGGCCGCTAGGGTGTTAAAACCAGGTTCTAGGGTGCACCAAACCTCATATTTACCATATTTTTATCTTAGAAAACGGGACAGTGTAAATAAAGATATCCCTGACAGGTTATATTCTCTAACAAACAAGGCAGCACTAATAAGCAATATAAGTATAACATAAATGAAAATGTATATATAATATAAAAACAGAAGCCGTGAAAGCCACAGTCAAGTAAGCAATGACTTGGCAGAAGCCATAGCAACAAGAGAACTAACCGTTAAGGGTACGACAAGACAAGATTTAAGACAGACATCAAACGCTACCGTCCTATGGGGATCATATCTCTCCGGTCATCGCACAGTCAAAAAGGAAAGCATACAGTGCGTTGGAAATTGATATGGTTATACACTCTTTTGATAAACGTAACCAATTTAATACAGAATTATGAAAGTGATGATGACCAAGGATCTTACTAAGTTTGGAAATCATAGGTTGTGATAGTACTTGTCGCAGAAGAGTTCTACATTACGTTTGCGACCTATTAATTATCCTACCCGGTCTGACCCGTGGTTCTAGTCATAAGTCGCGGGTTTCTCAGGGTATGTTGTGATGCGGCTTCCGCGTAAATAGTCCCATCGTGATTACTGTTTTCTTTTGCTCCCTAACAAGAAATATGCTTTACAGGTGTCGATTTATTTACAAATTGATGTTATTACACAACACTGGTCATGTATAAATAGTATATGATAGTTTTTAAGCAAAATAATTGTATCCCTTACATGTATATAACCGCATCACGCGTAGAAATCGACATAAATGGAAGAAGAACAACATGGCGGCCATTCTTTTGTTCGGGATTTTCATTCAGAAATCAAATAAACTGGATTGAATAACATGGCCAGAACAATTATTGGATATGTTCAAATTTCTGATAGAAAGTTGGGGCAATGGATGATGCATTACTTAGTTAGTAAGCTGAGACGGAGTTTCCAGGAAAAGTACTTTCTGATGAAGTTTTGCCCGGCGCATTCAATCCTTCATCAAGTTCATGACGTTAGAACTTGATGCGTTGAAGTTGAACGGTGGCGACAATGTTTATGATAGTAAAACTCCAGAATGGTAAGTGTTGTATTTTATAACATGTATACATTTAGAATAATCCGTTGTAAAAAAATTGCCTTCAAGAAACGTCCTTCAAAAAGTTAGGATGTTGTGTTTTTTTAACTATCGATGCGTAATGACACAATATGTTTAGACTCTTTTCACATATAACAAATTACATCAAAGTGAACACTTTGTAAAAACAATATAAACTTGACAGGAATGAAATGTCATGACCATGTACCCTACCCTCTCTCTCAACCAACTTTCATTCAGTCTTTTGTCAGAGCTCAACGACAACATGTAGAATCTCCGATTATCTAGGATAAGTGAGTCAGATTGTAGCAAGTCACATGAAAATGTAAAGGGAATTTTAATTCAGTTAACAGTGAGTTCTAAAAATCATCTGAAATAAGTTATTTTCCATTGCCTATGTACACGTATTGGCAGTACTCCACCTAGGCTCGCGTCAACCATTCGCCAAATCACCATAGGCAAAACAAAACCCGAACTGTCGAATGAAAATCTTTAGAAATACATAAAAATGCACCCGACTTCGGCGGTCTGGCAAATCACTATATAACAGGTGGTGAAAAAATCGTTTCTCAACCGGGACTCGAACCCAGGGTCTCTGCTTTACCGTACCGGCGCTCTAACCACTTAGCTATCGAGGACATACGGTTAGGAATCAATATTTCACCATATACCTGTACCCGGTTACATACACACCCACCAGATTGAAATTTGTCCCTAATGGAGTTTTGGTCCTGGATCCCGGACGAGCCCCCAAATATAACAGGTGGTGAAAAAATCGTTCCTCAACCGGGACTGGTACCCAGTTTCTGGTTTACCGTACCAGGCTTTTAAACCACTGAGCTATCGAGGACATACGGTTAGGAATCAATATTTCACCATATACCTGTACTCAGTTACACATAGTTTCGACCGATTTTGTCTAAAAAATCTTGGAAAATCCCGAATTCTAATAAATAACGTCTTTGACAGTTTATAAGCCAATATCCCGCTTGGTGTTGTTAAAGGATTAGCGACAATCAATTTGGACAGATAAATAATTATCGCATTGTTTATTGAAAACCGTTGTCAAATTGTGTGCGATAGATGCCGCCCACTGTTCCGCCTCTCGTTTTCAATCAACTAGTTTGTGTCCCCACCTCACGCACACAATATTATCCATATATTTAATTGCGTTATTGAGCCGGGTAAATATCAAATAATGTGGCGCCCTCTTATGGCCATAATAGCCGATCAAAACAGCAACTGCACGAAGTGTGACACTGTTTGTTTAAAGCATACTATTATAACTTACTTTTGATGTGTATGCAAACGCGGTTTAAGCGCCTTCAATTAAAGTTACAAAATATCTCGGCAAACGTCTGGCTAAAGAAATTCTAATCTGGCTAAAGAAATTTTTAAGGCTTAAAGCTTTAAATTCCTAGCGCTAGCCTAATCCAGATAAGACGTGTATCTGCGTAATTACGAATATTTTTTCATCAAAAACTCTCTTATGGATGGCGGGTGGTGCATAGTTCTACCCAAAGAAAAGTGGGTGATCTGCCTTCACCACAAAAAAATCAACTGTCATATATAACCTTACATGTGTTGAAAATGACGTAAAACATCATACAAACAAACAAATCATCAAAAACTAGTGATGTGCAATCGGTTAAAATTTACAATCGATCATTGGTTATAATTGGTTGGATGTAACCGATCAATCATTGGTTATAATCGGCTAGTCAGCATAAAGTTTAACGTTAAGGTCAATCTGTATTTCAGGCCTTGAACTTAAAACAATTTTTTGAATGTATTCATTCCTGTCTAGTTTATAATGACATTGTAATTTTATTTTAATCAGTGAAGTTTTAATCAGTGAAATAATTCTAATTCAATATAAATGTGTTTATTTGTGTACATGCTCATTTTAACATGTTTATTTCCCAACTGTTGTTTCCTGCATAGGTTTATTTCAATTTTTAAAATTAATCAAAGTGAAATTTTACATTTAGCCGTTGGTCGTTTATATACTTTCATAATCGATCATCATAATCAAATGCCTAAGTATTAAAACTGATGATCAGTTACAATCGATTAATCGGTACATCACTATCAAAAACATATAAAATAAAATAAACAGTACAAGAACGCATTAAAAAATCATCTTTAAGTATCGAGAACCAAATACCTGCATACACACTTGACACTTCAGTAGAAAAATCGAATGCATCCAATCATACTAAATACTTACTGATGTTAGATATTGAATGACAATCAAGTACCTCCAGCAATTACTAGGCGATGCTTGCAAGGGAAAAAAGAAGTCGGCTGTTTGACACAAATTAGGCCGACCATAAAAAAATGTTGGTTTGCTGTTTCCCTACCTACCCACCAAAAAAGGCCCTACCCAAAACTTTTTATAGCAATTCTTCAACAAATTATTTTTTTTTACTGTTTTTAGTATATTTTTCTTTAATTTCTTACGTTTTTTACTGTCTTTGGCAAACAAAATTATTCACCTACCTACCGACCCACTTATAAAATCCTGGGTCGGAAACGGCAAATATATTATTTAAAGATTGCCTTAATGCCATTTAAAAAAGACAGACAGCTTTAATGAATATATATAAGCAGACGAGGAAATATGTTATGTTTTTTGGTAACAACTAAGAGTAAACATTTTACATTAATGTTTTTTTCCAAAACTTGTTTTAAGAATATGCATTAGTAAATGTAAATTCGCAATACAGTTTTTTCATGCGTGATGAGCCCCGTGTGGTTTCCGGGGTCCCCCGTTTGGTCACGGGGCAAAGAATAGGGCCACTGCAGATACCTTTGGAGTGGTAGGCTGATGGGTAGAATCCCCCCAAATTCATGTTCATTTGATCATTTTTTGTTCATGTTCATTAAAGGTCTTCATCATGATCCCTGCATTGTTTCAGGTGCTATCTCGCTCACATCAAAAGAGCAGTGGCAGAAAAACAATAACGTGGCTCCAGCGTAAATGGAGTTTTTACGATAGAATTTGCAGCAACTCTGCAGTTCAGGGTGAGAAGGTTCTAGGCGCATTTTCCATATTTTATCTCGATGTACATGGAAGATGAGCCTGGCCTGTTCATGCCTGTTAGGCGCCTTATAACCTTTTCATGTGTTGGTGCGCCTTAAAACCCCAATTCAATTCAATTCATGCATGATGAAAGCTTATCTGGAGCTCTGCAGTATTGTTACAATATAGCCCCTAGACCTGCATTGCAATTTGTAAATCATGCATTACGGTTTCAATCTTGTTCAAAATAAATGATGTCATTAATTTGTAGCTCTAGTTTAAAGTAGCTATCCCGTCAACATCAGTCAAATCTTACATTACAATATGTACGCCATTTCTAAAGCTACTGATGGCGATTTATATAATATAATATGTATATATATATATATATAACTTACAATTTTGAGAATCTATGTAAACTTTAACTAAAACCCCAAAACTGGACCGTCGATAAGTTTTATAAATGCATATTCAATCACGGTTATTTTAAGAACCCATGAAAATTATATACTTTTATTTGGCACATATATATTGACTGATGATTGTTATATATGACCTAAACAGCTGGATAGAGTTTTGATGAACGGTTTTGTTGTGTAATTTTGCCATTACAGTGTTTTTCCAATACTTACTAACTTAGGGGAGATAACCCATACTGTTACAATTGGGAATTTTAAAAATGTTTTATTCTCTGTACTTGTCACACTAACCCTTTTTTTTCAATTGGGAACTTTTGTCTCAAAATTGTGGAAAATATATGTTTTGGCATTGGGAATATAGCCCAATCATGAATGGCTATAAAACAGCCCAAAAAATGCATTATTTGGTGGGGTTTTTACTTATTAAAGTGGTTTTGTTGAACTGTGCCTTTAAAACTTGATGACTTACAGGTTTATTTGTTTATTTTATAGTCAATTAAATGACACTTCACTATGAAAACTGCAATTTAGAACTAAATTTAATGTTCTATATTTTTAATATAAATGATTAAACAAATGCAAATTATGTAGAAAAAATTATGGGGATTATACTGCAAGTTTTTAAATCAAGATTGCCATGTGTCCCTTTAAACTAAAGTGACATACAAATGTGGTTTAGCTTGACTTCTTGAAAAAAAGCAAATGTGTGTGTAACAAGTTAACGGTCACTTTCTTAGGAAACCACCACGGTGGCATAGTGGTAGAATGTCCGCCTCGCATGCATGAGGTTATGGGTTCAATCCTCGCCCAAGTCATACTTCATATATATATGGTACTGGTGGTTCCCTTACTTGAGTCTTGACGTTCCGCATTATAAGAGTAATGCTAAGAACAAGTCTTCCCAGCATAATGTAATTATAACACACTGGTGATATGACTGAAATATTGTTAACAAAATACACTGGTACATTTATTTTTTTACCACAAAAGAAAGGTTGTGCTTTTAGAGCATTTTAGAAATATGGTATTCAGAGCTCTTAGGATAAGCTTCGTATCTGCGTAATGTACAGATATATATGAGCCAAAAAACGCAGAAGTTTTTGTTCTGCGCGTATTAAAAAAGTAAACAAATGTGAGGAAAACACAAAATATTTATTTCAGTGCGTAGCGAAACATAAATACATAGCGTTTAAACTTTTGACAATCGCCGTATTCAGAATTCATGGTTCTAGTGTCAAACTGTTCCGTATTTGACTAGTCTTTGAATTAAAATTTTCATGTCACTAGCCCGAATTCTTATATACGGTACTCCATGAAAACTCGTACATTTTCCTTAAGCCAGACTATATAAATTTAAAAAAATCACTAGCCCGAATGACAGTTTACTAGCCCCGGGCTAGGGGCTAATGGGTTAATTCGAAGACTGCTTGTCACAGGTGTGTATGTTTATTTACTATTTGAACATATTCAGAAAAAATCTATGCTTGACAAAATTTTCAAGCGAGCATTTTAAATTATAGAAAGGTTTGAGGTTTATGTTTACCTCAGTTTAACCGTGTTGAAATAATGTATAATTAATAGGTACTGCAATCTTGTCCATGTATTTATATCCGTTCAGTTAATACGAAAACATATCGTCAGGTAAAAGCGTAACGCCGTTCTCGGATGGAAAATGTATCAATATCGATCACAGCGTAAATAAAATTACGAGTTATCTTTCCATGAATAAAGACGGTTTTTTTTGAGTCAATTGTTTGTTTGTGTTGTAAAGTTAAAAAGAAAACACAAACATACGCAAACACAAAATTTTACAATTTAGTTGAAACCATAAACTTTAGAACAATTCTGAGTAACAAAAGCAAAAAAGCAATATGTAAAAAAATGAAGGGTAATAACATATTGATCAGAAAAAAATGATTGGAGTAAAGAAAAAAATTATAATAATTATATATATATAAAATGGTAATAAAAAAAATAATATTAAAATTCTTATCTTAGAGCTCTCTGGTATTTATATTTGGGTATTTATGTATGCTACCTAAAAGTGTGTAAATAAAAACTGTTTTTTCCTTAACTGTTTACTTAAAACACAAAATTATGCCTGCTAATGGCACCTTGTAATTAAATAAAATACAGTCACCTATTCTATTTGTTGCTTAAAACTAGTAGTTCATAATGTACACAGAGCCTGTGTCTTACATGTCAGAACTGATTATGTAATCAAATCTTGCCTGGAGGGGGTGTGGTGCAATAAAACCCTTGTCACTTGAATGCTTACTTATCTCTGGTATAGATTATGTTATGTAATCACATCCCATCACAGGGTGATTGATGGTCATAAATCAAGTAATTTTTCAGAAATGTCATTTGCACACCCCATTAGTTGAAATCTGAATAACAGTTAATTTAAAAAAAAATTATAGCACAATATCAGCAAATTAAAAATGTTACAGACAATAATAAAAATGTAAAAAAAAAAAGAAAGTTGAATTCACTATAAATATCCTAGATTTTTTCCTGAAATCGGGTTTAAAATGGTTTTAGTAAATGATTTATATGGCTTCATGTTACTGTGCAGAATGGATTTCATGGTACATGTAAATAAAATCATGACCTAATTTAATTATGCTTTGATACTCTCCACTATAGGATCTCCACTCCCTTGTAAACGTAGGTCACATCAGATCGACCTTTCATCTAATCAATATTCATGATAAGATCAACTAAATTCAACCAATGAAATCGTGTGTTTCATATGCACCTCAGATGACGTTGGAGTGAACTGAACAAACGAAAATCCACTGTCATACATGTAGATCTACATGTATATCCGAATAAAGATAACATCTTCATGTGTTGCTGTGGATAATCCCCATTGCGCGATGAATTCAAAGAAATGCACTAAATGGCACGTTTTATATCAAGATACAAAGAAAATCATGGGCGCTGCCATGTGTGTTTTGAAAATATATATTCCACCGACTGATGACCCGCGGTGTCATTTTAGTGTAGGTTCAATCCCACGAATCAGTAAAAAAAATTGTACCACTTAAATTCCGTCAACAATCTTTTTTTCAGTAAATATTCAATAATGATTGGTGTATTATGTTTGTCAACGCAATTGACATGTCACCAGTACTTAGATATCTCCGCCCCTTTGTTGATGTCGGAGTATATTGACAATAGTTTATATAACATAGTTGCACGTGCTTTATATACTTGCTGTTGTTTGTCGGAGGTATCATTCTGGTTTGATTGGTTGAAATGGATAAATGATTGACAACTGGCGACATGTTAATTATTTGGTGTTTATAAGCTAAGTTACGGACATCGTCTCTTTCAATACCGAGCATAGACTGCTCCACAGCGTTCTATACTGAAAAATTTTGTAGGCTGAAATCTGATTGGCTAATCGTAAGGTCAGTCTGACGTGACCTCCAATGGAGAGTTCTTAGATCCTTGTAATGTAGAGTATCGTAGCGCGATAAAGAGTCTGATTTTAATGAGATTGTGGTAAATAAGGAGTCAGTTTGAGGCTCATTCATTACATTTTGACCAATAGCAAATACCATGACTTGTCAGTTTCACGTTTTATTCTCATTCAATGTTACAAAATGCTTTTACATTCATTTCAGAAATTTGGTCATTGCCAAGTGCATGTTTCCAAATATTTGAGCCAAAGCACGAGCAGAAACTATAATCATCACTTAATTGAATGCGCTAAAATTTAACTGGGATTTACCAATGCGCTGTAATTTAACTGGGATTGTTCATGTATTTTATAAACTTGGGTTTACAAAAAAATTTGATTTTGGCCATTTTTTTTTTAACAGATCCAATGATGACCACGTAATCTTTATTATACTACTGTATATTAAATTATAAGGAGATATACAACTTGAATAAAATCACAAGAAGTAATTTTTATTATTTTTATAAGCAAATTGAAATTGTTTAAATTTAATTGAATTGGAGTTTTGTGGTGCACCAACTCAAAAAAAGGTTATATGGCGCCAACAAGAATGAAAATTCCAGACTCCCTCTCCATTTACATCTAGATAAACATCTGTGTATAAAGGCGATCAATGAAAATGCAGCAGTAGATTAAAATCGGTATTACATTTTATTGCTAAGTAATTCATTTAAAATAATAAGTGCATGTTGAAGGATATTAATTATGAATTGCAAAAACTGACTTTCTCAAAATTCCTGGTGTATATTGTTAAATTAAAGACACAAGGTAGAAAACAAAAGTCACACATTTTAATAATAATTTCATAGGAACAGTAAAACGGTTGGACATAACCCGGTATTAAAATGTGTGACTTTTTTTTTGCCCATGTGATTTTGAGACTTCAAGATTTCAATATATATTATTTTTAATGTTCCCCTTTAAAACTGATGCTAGGCTGTAAACTGTAACTCCTAATATATAGCACTGTTGAGTTCATTTTCTTTAGGAAGTATGGGATTGGAAGCATTTAAACGGGGTATATGGTTAATCCTCAACATTTTAGAGCTGCAGCTACATGTACATGTCCAGTCTTTGAATTAATTTATGTCACTAGCCCGAATTTTTATATACTCAATGAAAACCCATACATTTTTCTTTAGCCCAACTACTTAAATTAAAATTCACTAGCCCGAATGACAGTTTACTAGCCAGTTTACTAGCCCCGGGCTTTGGGCTAGTGGGTCAAGTCGAAGACTGACAAAGTGGGTGGTCCTTGGTCGAGTTGGTAAATTCTTGACTTCATATCATTTGCCCCTTACTGCTGTGGGTTCGATCCCTCATGGGCCTAGGATTCTTTATGTGAGGAAGATATCCAGCCGGCTTGCGGAACATCATTGGTTCTACTCCGGTGCCTGTAACTGGAGGGGCACCTTTGGTCTTCCTCCACCAATGAAAGCTGGAAAAGTCGCCATATGACCAAAGCTGTTAAACTCCAGTTCAATTAATGTATTAAACATCGCACTGTTGCAGAATAAGAATAATTGTATAAATTAAATATTTCTTTCATCTCTTTCAGAGAAAAAGGCATTATCGTGTGATTGCTGTTCTGTCTGGACTTGTCAAGTTATTAGAGAAGACATAGGGTAGCCTCAACGCAGATTTACTTCTGAAGCAAGCAGGCGGAACCGGTCCAGGAATCAAACACTTAATAAAATAACACTGCCTGAGGCTGTAAGCACTTCAGCAGAGTTAAAGTTTTTATGTAAAAAAGGAACCAAGCATAAAAGCAGTCTTAATAGCATTCAAAGTGTTCAAACATACGGTTCAAAGTTTACCAGCCAAATAAGCAAGAAAGTCAAACAAAAACGTCTCGTTCTGAAATGGCTGAGACAAATATTGGGAGTTATTATATAATATGTATGGTCTAAATTTTAATCGGCATGTACGTTCTTATATGCATTCACATGCCAGCTACTTATAATGCAGATATTATTATGGATAACTGGAACCCTGGAAATAACGGTGACTTGAACATTCGCTTTGAAGTGCGGTGAAGGCAAAGTCAGTTGATAAAGGATGACTACTTTGCTCAAATCTTCCAGTAAATTGAGGCCTGAATTGGAAGGAGATTCTTCACATAGAAACCATAATGGATTAGTTAAAACTGCAATATAACAAAGAAAAAGTGATTGAAATTCAGTGTTTTAGATGTAGAGTATTAGAGTGATGAGGATCCTGAGTTCTACTGCAGCAATGAAAATGGATGCTTAATTCTGAAACGAAACCATTCTTACAATAATCGGGCTCGTGGCAATTTGAGGGATTGAACTTTATGGACCATGTTATTACCAAGTTTATTAACTATGGTAACTTTGGAGGCAAATATATTTTTTTTACGAATAAGTTGATTCAAAGTATTCAAGAGGAAAAACACACCTCCGTCGGAGTGAAAGAGTTCCAAAAAACAAACCGACCAATTAACTTCCATCTGTTGCATTCATGCTGTTTACTTGTGACTGACTATTTTGAAACAAATTTGTGTATAGTTATATTTCATAAATTCTATAAATAAATGGTAGGAAAATTGGTAATTCGGGCTTGCATCATGGTAAGATTTTTTTTGTCGGCATCACTCTAGCACTTCCATTAGTATCTCAACCAAACTTGGTCAGTTTTAATATAAATGAAAGCTTAGTCACGTTTTAAAACCACCTTTGTGATATCTAGGAGTGAGATTTGGCCTTTTAATATGATTTTGGAGACAAAATTACGGATATGTTTTTCTGTTTTATTTAGTTGTATTTTATAAATCTTACATGTACATGATGTAAGTTAAAAGGACACACCGCAATCTTGGTGCTTTTTAACACTCCCAAAGTTCATGATGTGACGATGTTGCTTGTTGACTTTTTCTTCGAAAAAGAAAGCTATAATTGTCATCACTTTGTCTTGATCGTCGTCTGCGTCGGTTAAAGTTTTGTATGTAAGCTTGTATCTCCGAAACTACTTTACCTAATGGATTGAAATCTTATACATGTATCTGATGTCGCTCGACGACATCATAGAGACAGGTTCTATAACTCATGCTTTTATTTTAATGTTAATGCCCCTTTTATCAGTTTATACTTGGACACTTTGGTTAAAGTTTTGTATGTAAGCTTTTATATCGAAAACTGTTTTATATAACTTTTTGAAACACGTACTCTGTATTCGGCATCATTAGACAACATCATAGAGCCAGGATCTAGACCTCTTGCTTTTATTTTAACAAAATTATGGCCCCTTTTATACATACATGTACACACAATTGGTAAAAGTTTTGTTTATTCATAATTTTGATAGAGCATCATCAATAAAACTGACCAATCAGTGACCAGAAATAAGATCTACCTATTCATTCTGGTAGGTAATTAGGTAGGTCTGGTAGGTGATAAACTCGGTCTTTATCCTTGATGTTCAACCAAGTTTACTTTTAAAATTAAGGTATCTACAATGTGATTCTTTTAAAACCCTGCATATTTCATGCACATGCATGCAAACTGATTCAACATACATATCTTTCAAAATCAAAATCTTGAAAATTATCATCTTTTTACTTGGTCAAATATTTTTATTTTACTATAGAACCTAAGGATAAAAACCGAGTAACACAAATTGTATCACCTACTGAAAATAAGATAAAATCTCAACATCTCTGCAATGAAAAATTATGAATAAGCCTGTCAACTTAGTCTTAACCTATACTGTGTTGATGAGCCGTTAAACAACATTCAATTCAATTCAATTTTAAATTAAATGTTTTCATTATATCCTAAAATCCCCTAAAAAATCAATGACACCACATTTTCGTTTGAAGAACTCAGATACAAGTGCCATAATTCTGTTCGGCAATTATGTAGAATTATGCTTTTCAACTGAGTTTCCCAATAAATAGACAAGGCCTCGAAAGTTGAGTGTCTGCACAGAGACGGGCGGTGCTTCTTGTTCTAGTACTACATGTATGTAACTTTTGTATTTGCAAATCAAAATGGGAATAGTTCAAAGGAAATTGTTTTTGCATTCTTGTAATGTACTGGTATATTATTATTATTGATTATTTTTATCGTTTAATAACATATTTAAAGCTAAGCAGTCTGAGCTAAGGTAGATTAATGAAGAAATTGAACTCCAAATTGTATTTAATGATATGAAAGCAGATTTAAAGTCCATAAGTAAAGCATAATATATTTAACATAAATTCATATTATATTAAAGTAAAAAAAAAATATCTTAAAGGAACATAGTGCAATCATTAACTATTTTTCGTTATTCAGTGGATTGTTGGAAATGTGGGTTTTGTGTCATTTTAGCACATGTTAGGCCGTTTATGAGTCTGTTTTTAAAAAAAATAAAATTAAGGCTTTTGGTAGCGACAGCCCAGTCTCAGCAAAAAACTTCTGTCCATCAGACATGGCGGAAAATACCCCTTAGTCGGCCCAAGTGTCAGGCTATTTTTATAATCTAAAAACATAAAATAAATAACGTTTTATTGCTTGTAATTTAAAGCCGTATTTAGGACAGGTTCCCGGATTCCTATGTATCCTTCCCCTCTCTCTGGGGCGGCTCTAAATAACCTATACTGTGTTGATGAGCCGTTAAACATCATTCAATTCAAGCCGTATTTGTTGATAAGTGTTCTCCCTTGATTAAAATTGGTCAATTTGAATTTACACACTTTTTTGGACGATTTAAATACGCAATTTGAACCAATAGCATTTCAGCTTTCATACTGACATGAGAGGTCACACGAATTTGTCGCATTGAACTGAAGAAGAAAGATCACTTTCAATATTAAGTTTGAACATTTGATTTCCTTTTCATGTTCTTATTTTTCTATGAATTACTGCACATGTATAATCTTTTTCTGCCTTTAGTTCATTAATAACAAGTCAGTCTATATGCCATCAGAACACTTTACTGTAAAATTAAAAGAGAACGAATGTTTATTCGTAAATGCAAGCTGCTAAATAACACTGAATGCACGCCTATTTGTGGATGGTTTATTTTGTGGGACCCAGTTTGGGTTTTGATGTGCTTTGCGGCGTGATCCTAAAAAACAAAATGTACATAAAATAGCAAAGTAAATCAACCTTTTTTTAAGGATGGCCTTGTCTGTGTTCAATTGACCAAGCATTTTATGGCGTTTTATCTTGACTTTTAACCGAATGTCATGTGGACTTGAAAATGTTTTCGCGTAGACTGGCAGACCGCCCCATTATTCCTGGGTAGAACCAGTACTGTATACCTCCTGCCATTTAGAACCAGTACTGTATACCTCCTGCCATTTGTAAGAAATATTGTTATGCAATAAAATCTCCACTTTAAAGCTGTTGCATTCTCAGTAGTAAATCAAGAATATTAATTTAATATGAGGAAACTGGACTATATAAATATTTTTATTCTTTAAGAATACAACCTGCAATCTCACAAACACAGTGTCACATGCAGCGGAGTAGGACTTGTGACACCGCATATGGAAATGTGGCTACTATAGAATTTGCAGCAACTCTGCAGTTACATGTAAGAAGGTTCTAGGCCCATTCTCCATATTTTATCTTGATGTAAATGGAGGATGAGTCTGGCATGTTCATTCCTGTTAGGCATCTTAACCTTAAAGGTTTTAACGTGTTGGTGCACCTTAAAACCCAATTCAATTCAATTAATATTAGTGTTTTAAATACTGGACTAGATTAGTAGTTCTCAAAAAATATTTTAAACCATGATTTTCATATATATTCCAAAAGTGTAGACGACACATACAACTGCATGTACATGTTTAAAAATCAAGATTGCCGTTTGTCCCTTTATGATACATGCTGTTTCAGAAAAATAATATAGTAACACATGTAGCTTATATTAACATTAATAATGGATACAAATAAAATCATGTTCAGTTGATTATTTGTTTGTAGTTCTTTTTAATTACTAGTATATAGTGTATATATTTATTATTGTGAAAATGAGTTGTAATGGCATGTTCAGTCAGTATCAAATCATCCAACCTGTTGCACAGGATCCCCGTGATATTGACACGTCTGTTTACGGGGGCGAATAGGTTTCACTTAGTTGTGTTGTTCAATATTTTCACACTTGCATTTTATAAAAGCTTGTTTCTCAGACACGGCATTGCACAATTCAATGAACTTTAACATGTTTTCTGCAACTCAGTATGACTTAGTTGTGCCCCCACTAATTGTGTTGTATATGAATATATATATCATGTACATGTATAAGCAGATACACATGGTATTGGAATGAAACTTGCACATATATTTTGTATCAATATAACCTATTTTTGGCAACGTTATCCCACTTTTTACACTGGCAACCTGTGTGAAAATGTATTTTTGAACTGAAATTGACACATCGCAGAATGGCATGAAACTTCATACAGTACAGCTCATGCGGACCCCACACTTTACTCTTCCACGCCGAGTGAGGAATTTACAAATCGCGTACTTAAAGTTACACAAGTTTTGATGATAAAACTACTCAGAGTGGGAGTACGTGAAAAGCTCTCCACGTACTTAAGCCACGATATTTGCGAAGACAAAATCGGGGGTTTGCCGAGTCGAAACTGCACAGGTAAAATAACTTTAGAAAAAATCGAAGCAAAAGACAATTTTACTTTTGTTTTTGGAAAAGAGGATGTGGACAAATTTGAATGCCCCGGATTATGTATACTGGGTCACGACTGGGTCACGATAGTTATATGGAGGTTCCTATTACCGGCTCCGGGCGACTAAACATAAAATCAATTTGTAATTATTATACTGGAAATTATAGTTATATGTTTAATTAATCGTTATTTATAACAAAGTTTTTTAAACACTATTCTGCTGTTATTGTTAATACCTTGATGGGTTCTTTAGTCAGAAATGATCAGACAAAATTGTAAACAATTCTGGTTCATTATAAAACCGGTTGTTAGTGCCACCTTGTTAAAAGGTTTATATATGTATATATGGTCAATTGAATTGATTTGGATTTTATAGTCGCACCAACAGCTAAGGTCATATGGCGACTTTCCAGCTTCCACTGGTGGAGGAAGACCCCAGGTGCCCCTCCGGGCAATTTTCGTGCACGGGCGGGCACCTGGGTAGAACCACCGACGTTCCGCAAGCCAGCCGGATAGCTTCCTCACATAAAGATTCCTAGGCCCCTGAGGGATCGAACCTACAGCGGTGAGGGGCAAGTGATTGCAAGTCAGAGACTCTAACCACTCGGCCACGGACGCCCCTATATATGGTCAAGGATTATGGGTATTTTATATGTCGGTGGAAGAACCTCGACTTTTGGACGACAGAAACAAACAAAACTTGTGATGAAATGCATTAAAAATTTGAAACACGTATTTGTTTTCGAAATTTATTCATTGCATTTATCAGTTGTGTCAACTTTGCACAGAAAAGATACACTCGACATCTCATTGTTTGTACTTTTTCTGGCAATGTATTGTTTTTTCAAGCGCGATGTCGGACAAGATAAAAGTTGTCGGAAAATTCAGATTTTTCTTATTCGCAATAATAAATCACCAGTGTGCACTCAAGGTTAATTGGATTCTATTCGGAGTAACTCTGAGTGTTAGATCACTCCGAGTGATTCGACAATGGGGTACTTTCGCCATGTGGATTCGCTGAGTCCAAACACTGACTTCGCGTAGATCGCACGGCACTCAGTAGCACCAAACTCGGCGTATTGAGTAAAGTGTAGGGTTCACGTGAGCTGTACTGTACATGTATTCGGTAATAAACAATACATACAAGTTGTAAAACTCTGCAACTTATTTTGAAAAAATTGTGCCCCTATTTTTACTTTAATTGTCAAATAATTGTCAAATAGTGTTAAAAATATGTACAGAAGCTGATATCTGTTTAACCACTTGGCAAAATGGAATGAAACCTCACTTTTGTATAATTTGGTATCAATAGCCTACCATGCCTCTTGCACAAGTTCCTCTAGTCTGCAACTCATTTTCTCAAAGTTGTGATCCATATATTATTGCAATGTCGAATTGTGCTAAAAATGTGTATGACCCAGTAAATGAGTTGACAGAATGATTAAAACTGCTTACATCTACAGTCTTCAAATTAACCCACTAGCCCAAAGCCCGGGGCTAGTAAACTGTCATTCAATCTAGTGAAAATTCGGAAATTTATGTAGTCGGGCTAAATAAAAATTCAAGTCTTCAGTGAGTATACAAGAATTTGGGCTAATGATTTTGAAAATTTAAATCGAAGAATGCATCTATACATGTATATGTACATAGGCATTGCGTTCAAGATACATGTTATATAGAAATTAAAACAGTAATTGGTATTCATCATGTAGTGATAGTTCTACGGGTTATTATAAATATCTTGCGAAAGATACACTTCCTTTGCCACTTCACGGGACTTATTCTACGTAAAGAAGTGTAGTTTATCCTCCGTTAAGAACCATAAAAAACATTTGAATGTAAAATGGTACGCGTGATTTGACCCTGCTCTCTGGTGCGTCTCTAAATAACATAGATAATGTTATACAAATAAATTAATTTCATTGACCCTAATGCTTAACTAAATGGCCTTCTCAATCATAAAGGTATGAACGCTCTTATGTCTGATGTTTTTTAACCATCTGATCAGGACAGTGTCTTACTTCTAGTCGTGAGCTTTATAGTGCTGTAACACTGGAACTCCATACTGTAGAAAATTACATGAAGCCCCACCCAGTCACCATATACCAAAACTAGGCTGACCAGTCCTAGAAATTCTCTCACCGCTGTGGGTTCGAATCCCACTGGGAACTCGACTTATAAGTGAGGAAGTGTTGATTCTTACTGATGGCGGGAGGTGTACAGTATTGGTTTGCCTCCACCACAAAAAAATTGACCGTCATAAATAACCTTATGTGTTGAAAATGACGTAAAACACCATACAAACAAAAAAAAACAACTGGAAATTCTCTTTATGAAGCAAAGGAGCTACTATCATTTTTATAAAGAATTCAGTATTATCAGGCCTTGATTGAACGCACGACATCTGGTGTGCACACCTGTTGCTGCTGTCAATCTAGAATCGACCGACTTCTAGCTTGTCTTTTAAAAAAGGATTCACATTTAAAAGGCACTGCAGTGAATGGAATCAAACTCCAAATTTGAAATATTTTTCCTAGTCCACTATTGTGCCCATCTTGTGGATTTCTTACTACCGTATAAACATTTGAATTAAATGCACCATAATTGGTGATCCATCAAGGCTGAGTGGACAGCATTGTGGATGAAGTATCTATGGACAAGTCTTTGAATTGAATTGAATGTTGTTTAACGGCTCATCAACACAGTATAGGTTATTTAGAGCCTCCCCAGAGAGAGGGGAAGGATACATAGGAATCCGGGAACCTGCCCTACTCTTATTATCGAATAGATTCCTATGGTTCTTTTACGTGTTCGGAGGATAGACCGATACACGGGACCGCCCGGTTTACGCCCCCATCCGACGGACGAGGCTGAGGGAAAGTGTCTTGCCCAAGAACACACCGACGGAACTCGGTGGCACCACTGAGGATTGAACCCGGGGCCTCCGGTTACAAATCCGCCGCGCTACCGACTGTGCCACGCCAGCCCTCGACAAGTTTTTGAACAAATCCTTATCGTAGTTCGATGGTAGTCTCATTTATTTGACGTCTTTGGTGCTTTTTTTTTTTACATACTGACGTTTATAGATGCACCCTAACGTTAGACGGATGGCACATATCAAAAATCCTCTTGCCGTTCGAAAACGTGTATTTTATGCACTACCAAAGATGTCAAATAAATGAGACTAGTACATGTAACAAAGTAGTACATGTAACAAAGAAACGAATTTTCGCGCCTTGAAAAACAGTTTATGGCAAAATAATATAACTAGTGAGTTCATAAATAGGCACCGAAAGAGGTGGTAAATATATCTAAATTGTCAAGCAATAATTCTTCCTCAAATATGGCTAAAAGACGCAATAATAAGTACATGTCTATTCGATAAAATACTCGAGCCTGTAAATCGAGACCAACAGGTGCGTGCTCAATCGCAGCATCTCGCTCACTTATCGTCGTGGGACGAGTGACTTCCCTTGAAAGTAGTTCCTCAAATGAGTTGTTTCCCTTAAATTGGCTTAGCTAACGGAATTAACATACGATAACGTGATGAACATTACCTTTATTTTTTAAGATTGTGATCCACTTTTACCCTATTGTCATCACAACATAAGTTTGTTTTGATTTTCGTCTACCCCAGCAATGACGGTAGTGCACTGAGTAATATGCGTGAAACAGCAGCATCCCCAGTAGATTCAACTGTAGTATAACGAATTAGTGCTCCCGAGTTTCAGAAATAAAACATTGACTGACGTAATATAGGCGTCAAACAATAATTACATTATTAGCTGCTTTATCAGCAGCAGTAAAGAGGGGTTATCATTATAAAAGTTATTACGGGTATATATAATTGTTTTTTTAATACTTATAACAAATAATAGGACTTTCGGATTTTTTGGAATATTTAGGAATAGAATCAAAACCGTGATTATCTCAAAAAATAGTTGGCATGTCATTAAATTCATTACCCCTATTAAGAGATAGCATTTTTAGAAACTGTCCGACGTGATCAGACTACTTTTCAATATGGGGTCAATATGGGGTCAGAAAAAATGTTGTGTGTAGCTTTGAATTATGGAAGCAGTGTTATACAAAGGATCTGTACGAATGAAAATGTTGTCTGATTCCTCGTCGATCAGCTGAAGACATGGTGAAAGAGGTAAAACGTGAAAGCCTAGAGTGCTTTCCAGACTGTTTACAAATAGTATGTAATACAGTGATTGACATAGTTACACGCGATATACGTTTGATATTACATCACGCCAACGACCATGAGACCTAGAGTTACGCTTTCGAATAAAAAATATAGAAAAAATGTCAAAATTAGGATCTTTTGAAATATTTTCTTGTTAATGGATATTATCCATAATGCCCAGGGGTTATGGTGTTTGCCAAGTTTTCATCCTCTTTAGTTCTGCAATATGTCTAGCTTTTATTTTAAAGTTTTTAGTAGCGTCATTTTGATAAATTATATATTCAACAACTTAAACAGTGACGTTACTTAAAGTATAACCTGACTGACGAAAGTGTTGGTACAAGAGTTGTTTTTGTTTTACTTTTTAGGATTACCTGTATTATACTGATGTTCCAAGATCGACCTTTTGTCCAACATATTGTATACCACAACGCGGTACATGTCAAGTCAAAACATAATGACGTGCTATGTACGTCATTCAACATTTAAAGCTAGACATACATTAAACATTCTATCAGTAACATACGTAAGTATTTTATTTTCCTTTATGAATATGTTTTGTCTTTCAGATTTTCATCCCACAAATAAAAACGTTTGCGATGCGGTTTTTAAAAGGTGAACATGCAAAGGTAAGTATTCACAAAATTAAGACAACTTCTATATGTATCCTCCCACCCCACTCAATCCCAGCCACATCCACCAGATTACCTCGCCACGGCATGGTACGTGGGATGATTAAGTAATTCTCCTGACGTTTATGACATATTGCTTTGAAACTTGCTATGCAGTTTACGACGATTGACTATAATAAAAATATGCGAAAGTTGTTTTGGAGTTATGATCTAATAAAGATCACCGGAGTTGTGGCCATGTAATCTTTTAGTTTGTTCTTTTATCGAAATATCGAACAATAGAGTTTGTGTCTAAATCCTCCCGCAGTATTAGTCCGATTGTCTTTAAACTTTAAATGATGATTAGCTGTTATGACAAACATGGTCACATCCGTTTAGACTTTTAAAGGAGTTATGACATTGTTTTATTTTAAACAATTTGTACGTATAAATTGTGTATCAAACTTCAGTATGCAGTGGATTTTATTGGAATTTTACAACATAAAAATCAGCCATTGTGAATGATGTTAACATTTCAGGTGGGCAACGGTTTCAGCGGATACTATTTTTCTAAATTTAAACGTGTGTTAAGTTGTGTTTATTTTGTGTAATATATTTCTTAAAGATACAAACGGAAATCGTGAGGCATGTATCAATCTCCATATATTCCTTCATTCGTGCGTAAGTTTGTTTAAATGGTTATCATTGGATCAAATTTGAGCCCTCAACGGGTTTCACAGCTTTAGATAGGGTTAACACATTTTCTTCGAGTAAACACAAGAACTACATGTAGATAGTGTGCATATAGCATTAGGAAATGGTCATCTACTAAGTTTAATTGTCGACCCTGAGTATAAATTATGCCTTGTCCTAGGGTTCACAATTTTAAATGTATATAGGAAAACAAGATACAATTGCAACCCTATTGCTATTGGGACAATAGGTCAAATGTCAAGGGCGACAGGACGTGATATGCATTGTACGCAATAACTGCCGGAGTACAGCATCTAGGTTCATGAAATTACATAACCCTTGGTTTCGGAAGACATCCTGTCGCTCTTGGGGTCAGTACAGTAAGTCACTGGACATGGTCGTCATGACCTTGTATGCATATACGCCTTTATAACGCAACTCCAGAATAAAACCAAGGTTATGAAACGTCCATTGTATAGGGAAGAAATCTGTTGATTTTGGGGTCTCAAGGGCAAATGTCAAGGTAGTCATGATACTTAGTATATACAATTTAAGCGCAAAAAATCCCATACCGGCATACCACATAGCATATCACGATACACCACCAAATGATACTATACTATCAACTGGCCGAACAGCCCTAGAACTACCTTTTATATGATAAACGTTAAGCATGGGCGCTACTAGTATCAGTTTTATGAATTCTTAGGTTTGACCCTAACGTCACCTCCAGTTTAACATACTATATTGTATTTTCGAATTATAATAATAATTGTTAAGCGTTCATGACAACATGTATCCAGTTTGTGTTTTCCAGCATACATATTAATATACAGCAGAACTAGAGCATACAATAGTATATCAGACTGCGTCTTAAACACTGAGAAGATATTTTACGACACTGTTTTACGACAATCATACACCATAGACGTTGCATTAGGTGTACACAGTTGTTCTTAGTAAATACAAACAAATGCCGAGACCTACAAAGTGTTACACTTTAAATCACGTTTAAATGTTTTTTGAAAACACATGGGCCTCCGTAAGTGTTTAAAAATAACTTCAAACGTGCTTGAAAGTTAAGCAAATTTGTTTATACGGAGATGTTAGAGTAGATGTTTAATTTACATTAAACAATTTTAACCTCAAGTAGTATAATAGAACACTGTGAGGCTATAACTTTAATAATCGTATTTTTCTCTCCTATTGCTTTAGTCTGTAGTAAAATATTGTGTCGTTTACGTCCGTAAACAATCACGATAGCGTTTTTTTGCGCGGTCAGACGTGATTATTCACTATTAATGACAAATAAATCTTCAATCATAGTTTGCTTCCCTACGTTTACTGTCATTATAATAACTGTTTTTTGAACAATAAACTGCTGCAACATTAAATTTAATGTATGATTTATCATCAACAGACACAGGAATTAGACGAGGAAGGAAACGAACTATTCCTAAAAGCAGCTGATGAGTCATATTTACCCGTAAGTACTTTCAGTCATATTAAGAACGTTATCATCATATACATATTACAGTTCTTGTCGACAAGAAATCAATCAGTATATAAAATATATTCACAATATACAATCTACGCTCATTCAGCACTCAACCTATCCCTAATGGCAATGGTCATATCGTACACATTTTGATATTTACATGCATAAAGCTCTTCACGCTTACTTGGTGCTTAAGTATGGATATGGGTGAATATGAATGAGTCAGGGGTGAAGTAGTTTTAGTTCGACGACGCCCGGAAACGTGGCGTAAAATATCGGGGATCGAACTTTTACACAACGTTATTTAACGCACATCTTTAAAAAAATAATTCTGAACTACTAGAGTTAGCAGTCAGTGTTTTGCAATGGTGACACTGGGGACAATGTTGACTATGTCCTGGGTTCACAGCTTAACAAAGACTTATATAGGAGTACCATCGAACCTAGATACAAAAGTCGAAAATAATGTTGCATTCTTCAATCCATAAAAAACACGCATTAAATTGTCTTCTATGAAACTACAAGAGCTACAGATCCGTCTGGGGAGTACGGGGGATGTGGAACGACTGTAACCTTTTACGACCTCAGGAAATTGGAAACAACTTCATATTTTTGAGCCGGTACATTGTCATGCAAGAGACGAACATATCGGAAACATGTAGTTGGGCGCCGTTTTTAGAAGTATTTCTTCGTTTTTTAAACTCGACATCACGGCAAATCTGCCTGTGACATGTTTACCCTTCGTTATTGGAACTTGCATGGCTAAACCTTGATTTGTAAAATATATAGCATACACTGCGTTCTTTTTGCAATAATAGGTCTTTTGAATGTTTAGTTGCCCAGATCTTGTTACCCACCTTTCTCACTGGTTGGAAATAATATACCCACGTTTCGTCACCTGTTACCACATTTGCAAATTGCCTTTCGTAATATTTCGGAAATATTTTCAGCAACCTTTTGGCCATCATTATGCATACATTCTTTTGCTCATCTGTCAAAAGGTGAGGTACCCATCGCGCAGATATCTTCCTAACTTTAAAGATAAGTTTCAGAATGAAACAAGCAAGGTTTTACGCAAGCGTAAAATAGCTGCCGAGAGACAAGAAGATAACAGAATAATATATCAAGTCACAGGTGTTAAAACAATATTGAAAAAAATAAATGTTAGACTTAAACACGCCACGACCGTTTGTTCTTACATTCTTCCCATTTTTTACCATAAGTTCTTCCTACTTCCTACTATGTATAAGCATTTTAAATCAATGTGGGCGACCTCGTTTCTTTCTGTTCAAATACCTTGACATGCCTTACACATTGATTACAAGTCACCCTTGAAACACGACGTGCTAAAAGTGAACATACAATTGTTCACATGTAAGGGATACGTGAGCATTACAACACATATAAACTGTTCACTGTTACCATGTGTAGTTATAAGATTGCGTTATCAAAGTGAAAAATGTAAAGGAACTGTTGCTACCTTACCATCAGCAATAACGAAAATCATAATTAATGAAAATTAAATAAGAAAAGTAAAGGTAAATCAGCGGGCTTGAACCCTACCTTTCTCGGCACTAACACGGCACCTCAATCAACTGCGCTATTGAGGCTTGTGAATGGTTCGTCGCTAATATACCTATAATAGTAATGATTACGCGCTACATTTTTCAGTAGACTGGTTTACAAAAACATCATTTCAGCAAGTGAAATGGTAACCTTTCAACATCACAAAATATGTGTTTATACCATTCAAGTTTTTCAGACGAGTTCTTTAGGAATTCAAGTTGTAAAGCATGCTTATTGCCACTTACATGAGTCACAGTCTGTTAACCGTAGACAGATATAAATTATGATACTCCTACAATACGAGCAATCTGATGCACAGTGTATCTTGCCATCAGTTTCATTAATCTGTCTCGCTTTAAACACTACATTGTTGGTGGTGGCGGTCTTCGGCCGGTCATACTTTGGAGAATCTTCGGCAGATTCTTTTTCCAGCACAGAACTGTTGTATAAGATACATTGTAGCATCCAATGGTATGTTCTATTTCGGTATAAATCTGCTTTGCAGAATAACAAAGTTTACAGCGAACTTTGATGTAAGCCCTAATGTCCATAATAGTATCTACTCGTTTCCTAACCATTTCTATAACAGTGGTCAACGACTGATTATATTCAAATGAAGATTATTTAAGAAACGGGTTTACCTACCCATTCATGTATACATCATTGTAGAGCTAGCCATGTGTATAAATATCAATGTAAAAATTACACGTGCTTCTCGAGAAATTCGCCGAAGTGCATTTCTGTTCGAACACCCATCGTATAGCAATAACCTTCTAAATCGAGGTTATGTACACGTAAAATCGAGTTAAGCTACCCAGTAGGTCATATTGCCTTCTGACCGCTCCCAGTCGGCAACCCTTTGTGTTGTGTTTGTTCTATTCATTGAATATTTATTTTGTTCATTTGATTTACTTTCTAATACAGTGCGGACATACAGTACCATTGCGTTAGGGTGCTTTGGTTTCTAAAGGATCATTGTTCTCATTAGTGTGACTTTGATCTTGAAGAAAAATACCTGCTTGTTTGTCACAGCACATTGACTTATGCTGGTGAACATATGTATAAGATATGTTCGGAATCGACTGATACATAAAGAAGTTAAAGCCTGGAAACGAAATTATCGCAATCACTTTCAGAGTATTGGCGTGACCTTGACGTTAAAGGTAAGAACCTGTATGTTGGTCGGACACATTGTCTTGTGATGGATAACGTTTGACATGTATAGCAATAACATTCAACGTTTTAATATGGCCTTTACATTGAAGGTAAGGACCTATATGTTACTCGCGGCACATATTCTCAAGGTGGTGAACATTTGTGAATACAATTATTGAAATCAAATAATAGATAAAGAGGTTATATCCCGGACAGAAAAGTATAGCAATGACTTTCCGTCATAGCTTGAACTCGACCCTGAAAGTAAGGACATGAATGTTGGTCGAATGATATATGATGAAGTTATAACCTGGACACGACTTGGTACGGCGGAATGACGTATATCGGGCAAAAATATAGTCCCCTCCTCATGTAATCAAAGCACTAAAAGTGCTAATGGACGGTGCCACTCAGAAAGTATTGATTTCGAAAAAAACGAGTTTGCGTACTTTTGTGCAAAATATTATTGAAATCGGATGAGGTATTAGCAAAGTTATGGGACCGGACGGAAGGACAGACGGAGAACGGCAATTCTATATCCCTCCGCCTAATCGGCGGGGGAAGTGAAGTTATGTAGAAATATAAAAAATGTATAAGTGTCAAAGGGGAATAATTGTAAAATGAAAATGTCAAAGAAATTGGTCACAACATACGTATACATGAGAACTCGGTTCCTTTCGAAAACCAATCAGATTCAATTATACATGACAGAGTTATCGCCTCTTGAATGCCTGAAAAATAGGATTTCTGCAAAGACGTTTTCGGTGGCGATATCGCTAAAACAAAACCAACTTCATTGAATTAGGATAAGTATGAAAAGAAAAAATACATGTAGTCTGATGTAACGGAAGTCAGAGTTTCTATGTATTGTTCTGAATTTCTTAAATATAAATGCTTTTTAAACACAATATTGATAATTGTAATAAAATGTGATAAAATGCTGTCGTTAGATGTAATACTTATAACTATTGCGCTGTTATATGTGTATTCATTCTCTAAATGAAGTATGTTTGTTTGTACTCTTCTCTGAAATAGCGTGTATTGTATTGGGCCTTGTTTAGACAATAAACATGTAAATTTTATGCCAAATAAAATATTGAAATGAATTGAATTGAACTGATGAAAATAATTGTATGGTTTGATAAAGCGATGTCTGTGGTACATAGTTATATACTCTCTTCTACTCGCGAATTTATGAAAGACCTTTGATAGTTACCATGATGTAATGTGATACATGGTTTCAATTTAATATCATGGTAATCGAATTACTTACACTTCAAATGTACGTACGCACGGATTCTGTTTATTATCCAATTACATCTGATATATTTCTAGTTCATGTATACATGCTAATTATTCTAATATGTGATATAAATAAATTAATAAACATTATCGTTTGTCGTTATATACATCCTTCATACACTGATAATATACCGATAATCTCTATAAGATTCGTTACTAAACTATTAATTGCTAGTTTCGGTATACCCCGTACTACGCACCTGCTGTTTTTGTTATATTTCGGAATGTACGGTACGGTACGGCTGTTACTCCCAACCTCATGTAGACGCTTGTTTACGTTATAAGACATAACATATGCGCATTAATTTGTACAGGATTAAATCCACTCAATAACAGCGTATTACTTAAACTTAAGTTAACATCATTTCATGTTTACCAACGCTTATATATGTATCAGTATGTTGTCAATATACAGATCTTTTGCCCATTTACAGCACTGCAAATGGTACTACTTTTATCGCGCTGTAATCTGGTGCTCTTTGGTTTCTAGTAGAAATTCGTTGTGCGCCATAATTCCCACTACTTAAGACGTTGCCTGAGGGCACCGTAAAAAAACCGGTAGGAGACTAATACATGTATGTTATAGCTTAGGAGATATACAATATTCGAACACCCTGATACAAGTGGTGTTCAGCTTTTAACGTAACAATTTCCTTTTATATCTGAATAATCACATCTCGCCGAATATGTTCATTTTAATGTCAAGTCTAAAGATTCCTTCGGCCTAATTATTCTGCATCCGTATTTTCGAAAAAAGGTAGAGAATGATGTTATGAAGCAAACATTTTCAGTTATAAAAATAACTGCAATACAATTTGTAAAACAAACATGCTTGTAATTTGTCGTTTTAGGTTATATTAGGTTATATTATTCTGATATGTCCACGTCTAAGCGCATTGTCCCATTTCACATCAAATGTTGCGTGTAATCTGTGTTCACAAGTCTATATTTTTTACATTTCTTATCGTAGCACCACCCCCCCCCCCATCCCCATCCGCCCGCATTCCCCCACCACCTGCATTTTCCTTCTTTCCCCGCTTACACATATACCCCTACCCTCTCCCATTCGAAACTATTACTGTGTTGTTTTGGTCAAGTCTTACACATATAGCTATGTTGGCCTCACTCCCCGCCCGCATTCACCTCACACTCGAAACTCATTTTTTGTTTTTTTTTGTTTTACATATTTCTGTTTTTTTGGTAATTTCTTACACATATAAAATTATGTTACCCCCCTCCCTGAGCCCCACTCCCCCCCCCCCCCCCCGCACCCCTACTCGAAACTATTTTTAATTTTTACATATTTATGTGTTGTTTTGGTCAATTCTTACACATGTAGCTATGTTGAAACCCCCGCCCCCTCACAAACTTCCCCGTCCCCCCACACTCGAAACAGTTTTTTTTACATATTTCTGCGTTGTTTTGGTCAATTCTTACACATATAGCTATGTTGACACCCCCGCCCCCCTCACCGCCTTCCCCGCTCCCCACCCACTCACTCGAAACTGTTTTGTTTTTTTACATATTTCTGCGTTGTTTTGGTCAATTCTTACACATATAGCTATGTTGACAACTCGCCACCCTCACCGCCTTGTCCGCCCCCCCCCCCCCACCCACCCACTCGAAACTGTTTTTTTTTTACATATTTATATGTTGTTTTGGTCAACTCTTACACATATAGCTATGTTGACACCCCCTCCCCCCCGCCCCCCCCCCCCCCCCGTTTTTTGTGTTGTTCTTTTACATATTTCTGTGTGGTTTTGTTTTATCCAATCTACTCCTATATCAATGATGCACCTCGGCCCTGCCCCCCATTGGTGTATGGGCTCCCCTCACATGGAGGACAGGGGAGGGTAATTGTTTTCATTTTATCTTCCATTATTTGTTTGTAATGCATTTTATATTAAAAAAAACTTTAAATTATACGCATTTTGGAGTTGTTATGACCTTTTCGCTGCAGATTATTATTTTCTTTCATTCAATAGTTTGTTCGAAGTAAAGTCGCCCCAACTACAAAGCAATAGTGTTATTACTTACTTGCCCCATTCATATTACCTGTCATGAACAGACTTAATCAAACCGAATATCCGGGTCTGCTACTTAACTCCCCTGTGTGTGTGTGTTTCTTCCAAGGGAACCCTTTTCAGTATTTATTGTTAAAAAGGGTCACACATGGCGAAAAAGAAATGAAAAAAAGATTGTTTAACATATCTTAAATCCTTCATAATTCCCATATCTACTAGGATGCAAAACACGAAACAATTATGTGCAACAAACATGATTTAGAACATAAAATTCTTAGACTTGAAATTGTTGAAACATGACCAGTCTACATCCTGAAGTGTTTTAAGTTTAGGATAAATGCTTTTTATAAACCTATACAAATTAACCATACTTGTACATTATTAGCTCTGTTTATCAAATGGTACATACAATATCATGAAATTTATACTTTACCGCCATACTAAATACATTACGGAAACACACTTATTGTGATATGTCTTGCTTTAATAAATCTTAAGTAGACATGAAATATATTTGCTACTTTTAAATTGTGTATGATTACCTTTCATGAAATCTAATCATATTACATCAATGCTTTTAGTATACATATTTCTGATATACTGTATATGTCAGAGAGAGTCGGTTGCACTTTGGCTCGTCGCAAAGCGATTTTAAACACCGATCTTTAAGACATCCATCGACATTTCCATTTCCCTGGATTGATTTTATATTGTATGTGTTTTCTTCTTTAACGTTTGTGAGATTTAACGTCCTATTGATTTTGGAATCTATCATGTCTATAGGTCTTAGGTCAAAGTAAAGTTGACCTTGGTGTAATGTCAAAGTAATTCTGAACTTGGTCTAATGTCAGAGTAATTTTGACCTTCTAATAAAAATTGATCCCCACTGATTTAAAGAGAACTGCTTCATGGATTGCTGATATCAATTCTATAGAAACCACAGCGTCCGAACGCAATGGCATCGTAGGTCCGCACTGTACTGCAAACAAGGACTTGAAACTACAATGAAAGAGACAAAAAACAACAGAAAGGGTGGTGAGGACAGGGTTACCGACTTGGAACGGTCAGTAGACAATAAGGCCTACTGGTTAGCTTGAATCGATTTTATATGCGCACAATCCTTGCTATTATCCTGTCTTCATCGCCCAAATAGACAAGACAGTGTAAACAAAACTACATCCCACCAAAAGGAATTCTCTAACAATAAAGTCCACATCCAGAGAAACTAACAAAAGATACACATACAAAATAATAAACATCTCAGGATGTATCCAGAATCGTACTGAAGAACCATAGTAGTTGCAGCTAAAGAGAAAACCAATCTAGGGTACGACCAGAAAACCCGAGTGACGAAAGCTCATGCACCCACATCCCTCAGTTGGGGTTTCGGTAGGTACAATCA
Source organism: Cyrtodaria siliqua (assembly GCA_037043455.1). NCBI lineage: Eukaryota > Metazoa > Mollusca > Bivalvia > Adapedonta > Hiatellidae > Cyrtodaria > Cyrtodaria siliqua. The sequence continues at coordinate 142,050 of JAWPHD010004281.1, read as the reverse complement.
TAGAGTCCCAAGAGGTAGTCCAGTCATCGCACAAGTGAAAAGTGAAGCGTAATGACTGACTGTAGAGGGATCAATCACTAAACATGCAGTGCGCTGTAAAACCAAAGGGTTATATCCTTTTCTGACGAACTTCCTGATTGAATTTGTAAAGCGCTCAGGAAACCCGTCAGACGCCTTTAACTTTCGAAATTTATAGACCACATCTCCATAAAATGAGGGTTGTGATTAAGACTCGTAATTACTACTATTTTCCGTGATTTTCATAAAGCGGGTAATATAGAAACTATTACAGTGACTGAATTGATTTTGTTTTTTAATGATAAAGCAGGAAATCCTATCATATATACAGATTTATTTAACTGCTGGATTCGATTATGGAGAAATCCTTCGCAGGATGGTAGGCGTGTGGTTATGTTTAGGAACGAGCGGATATGCGAGTGAGTGACACAATTAACCACCTTAACATCGAGTGAAGGCCGTCCTTATAATCGAATCCAGCAGTTAAATACATTTCTATATTAAACCTTCTTCTTATTTACTTTCAAGTCTATGTTTCATTAAATGTAATCACCCGACAAACTGACATAATATTAATTTCGTATATGTTCACAAAAGAGATATAAAGAACTAAAGTCATATTGAACATGCTATGCTTTATAAATATTCAAATCCTTTAAAATTACTCTATGCAATATATATGATAAAATATGCATAGTGTGATTTTAAATTATTTGTATTTACATGTATGTGTGTGAAAAACGTAAAATTAAACGTAAACAAGCATATTCAACCAATTTATGGTACACTTGTGTAAATACTAAACTGGTTAACCCACAATTTAATAACAACCTAATAAAAATTAATACTTGACAGTCATACATAATACATGCATAAGGAAAACATTTCAATAAGTCTAATCATTAGGCAAAATAACTTTCAATAACAAATAATTTCGGAAATGTTCTTTTATTTCAGTACCTGCACATGAAGACGCACTTCGAACGATTGAAGGTAAGTAATATACACGTACATGTTCAGTTATACCGAGTGTATTATGACGATATTCTTGTAATTCTCATAACGCAGAATATTGTGCATGTTCTTTCTACAAAGGCTGTTGAAAGGAGAAAGAGTTTGTTTCGAGATTTTTTAAAAATAGATATTTAAAGCTTATTTTGTCGTATTTAAATAAAAAATATATAACAAATGGTAGGCTACGGCACAATTCGTTGCGCTAGACGTCTTTGAAGAAGACATCTGTTTCTAACTTCAAAATACCACTGAAAAGAAGAAAAATTTACTAGTCATTAAACATTTTCACAACTTTTACAAAATATATATTTAGGTTATTAAAAAACAACGATTATTTTCCAATGACACATGTAAACAACGTTCAAAACATAGATAAACAAATGTTATTCTTATCTGTGTTTAATTTAAAAAGCTATATGGACCATTTCCGACCATCTGTGTGAAGGTTGTTTTTTGGACTGAACTGATCAATGTATGTTTCACTGCTCAACAGTTTTTTAAACCGTGCGTAATACAGTGTGCTATGACATGTGTACAGGTAGCTCAGTATGTCCTTGTATATATGTATTCCACTATTTAAAATAACAAATCAATCTCATTTTTTCTATAACAAAAGTCGTAATTCTACTCAGCGTTACACATGCCCTCTATTTTCTTTCATTTATTATCTCGACCTTGTTTGAAAGGACACATATCTATTGTCAGCATTTGATCGTCGTCTGCGTCGTCTGCGTCGTCTGAATCTGCGTCGTTTGCGTCTGATTAACGTTTTGTATGTACGCTTGTATCTTGAAAACTACTTTACATAATGAATTGAAACTATACACATGCATTCGGCACCATTAGACGGCCTCATACAGCCAGTTTCTATAACATTTGCTGTATGCTCATATCTTGGAAACTACTTTACATAATGGATTGAAACTTCACACATGTATCCGACAACGTCAGGCAAACTCATAAAGCCAGATTCTAAAACTCATGGTTTTACAAAATGATTGCCCCTTTTGTGCTTGAAAAACATGGTTATACATGTAGTTTTGTATGTAAGCTTGTCAACTTATATTGTCAACTTCCTTTTTTTATCTCTTGTTTGTGTTCGTTGCTTTCAATGGATCCCCTTTTCAGTATTTATTGACATTCACACTAGCGTTTGTTTAGTGCTGTGTGTCGGCCGTAAAATGTAGCCCCGACTACATATCAGTAGTGTTATTACTTACTGGTCCTTTGGGATCATCACGCCCATTCTTTATTACTTTAAAGTAGAATATCGCTTAAGCCGGAGCTAGGAGGCGTGAAAGGTGTTGCACCTACATTGCCTCTCATGAACAGACTCAATAAAACCGAGTCTGCTACTTTCATCATTTATTTGTGTTTGTTGCTTCCAATCGATTCCCTTTTCAGTATTTATCCATACAACCGAGTCTGCTATTTTTATATCTTGCTGTGTTTGTTGCTTCCAAGAAATTCTCTTTTCAGTATTTATTGACAATCACACTAACGTTTGTTTAGTGCTGGGTGGCGGCCGTAAAACTTTGCCCCGACTACAAATAAGTAGTGTTATTACTTACTGGTCCTTTGGAATCACCAGGCCCAATAGTTGTTGCTTTAAAGAAGAAATCTCTTAAGCCGGTGCTAGGAGACGTGTGAGGTGTTGCACAATACATTACCTCTCTTGAACAGACTCAATGAAACCGAGTCTGCTACTTTTATTTCTTGTTTGTGTTTGTTGCTTCCAAGGGATCCCATTTTCAGCATTTACTGTCTTATTTAAATTTAAATGTTTCACTATATTTTAGAATCCCAGTAACTAAATCAATGACACAACCCATGCATTCACTTTCCTATGAAGAACTCAGAGACAAGTGCCATATTTCTGTTCAATTATGAGTTATGCCTTTCAACTTAGTTTCCCAATAAATAAGACAGAGAAGACAGAGAAGACATCGAAAGACGATCTTCTGCATCGACGGGCGGTGCTTCTTGCTGACATTCACACTAGCGTTAGTTTTGTATTGTGTGGCGCCTGGAAAAAATCACCCGGACAACAAAGCAATAGTGTTATTACTTTCTGGCCCATTTTATGTTACCTCTCATGAACAAACGGAATACAACCGAGTCTGCTACTTTTCTCCCTTGTTTGTGTGTTTCTACCAACGGATCGCTTTTTTCGTATTTATTGATGAAAAACGGTCGCACTTGACGAAAAAAAACTGAAACAAAAAACACATTATCTTTTTTATAAACTTTGATATCTCAAGGTTATAAATGTTAAAAAAACATGATTTAACAAATAAACTTCTGAGACTTGAAATTGTTGAAACATGACCAGTCAACATCCTGAAGTGTGTTAAGACTTTAGGATATAATGCTTGTCCTATTTGTCATACTTATCCATATTTGTAAATTATTACCTCTGATTATCAAAGGATACATACAATATCACGGTCATGACATTTACCCTTTACCGTCATACTAAATGAATTATGAGAACATACCTATTCTGATATGTCTTGCTTTAATACATCAAAAGTAGTCATTAAATATATTTACTACGTTTAAATTGTGTATGATTACCCTTCATGAAATTGAATCATCTTACAGCAATGCTTTTAATGCACTTTAGCTCGTCGGAAAGGGCTTTTAAACACCTATATTTAAGACATCCATCGATATTTCCATTTCCCCGGATTGCTCTTATTTGACATGTTTTCTACCTTAAAATTTCTGAGATTTAACCTCCTATTGCGTTTGGAATCTATGTGTAAGGTCAAAATACTGTTGACCTTGGTCTAATGTCAAAGTAATGTTGACCTTGGTCTAATGTCAAAGTAATTTTGACCTTCTAATAACAATTGATCTCCACTGATATAAAGAGCACTGCTTCATGGATTGCTTATTTAAATCACTTAGTAGTTTCATTTTACTTAGTGTTTTATATTATGCAAGTAGAGTACATGTAGGTGTTTTGGTATTTAACATGTTTAAGACTCGGAATTACTACTAGTTTTTGTGATTTTTATAAAGGGAGTAATAAAGAAAATATTACAGTGAGAGAATTTCTTTTAGTACTTTTAAAGATAACATAAGACAACATTTAATATAAAAAATATAGAGATTTATTTTAGTGCTGGATATAATTACATTATATTCGATGGTAGGCGTGTGGTTATTTTTAGGAAGAGCGGATGCGAGTGAGTGACATAACTAAACACGCTTACCATCGAGAGAAGGATGTCCATATAATCGAATGTAGTTACTGTGTTTGATATCATTAAATACATATCGAAATAAAACACACCGTAGTATGCATTAGATAAATATTGTATCTGATTGAGCCGTGTGAACTGTCCGTATTTTAGGCGCTCAGTCCTGATCTAACAGTATCTTTTATAGTAATAGCGACCACATTGGAAGTCACGCTGACCTAGTTTTAACAACGATGGACATAGATGGTCCCAATAAGTTGTCACCTTACAAAACTTGTGACCCGTCAAAAAACAAAAAACGTTCAGTGGGTTGAGATAGATTGTTGTTCTTGCTCGTCAGTTATTGATGTCAAATGTTACGCACCATTCAGAACCTGAATCGGCCTCTGGATTAGGCGACTATGAAAGCAATCGTAAACTCGGGAAATCCCGTCATTCTTCGGGATAATTATTATGCGAAGTATTGTACTAGATGTTGCGAATGCTATGAAAGTAGATCACTGTGAATATGCAGGGTCTTAGACTGGAATCAGTCCTTAATGTTATAACCTTTTAACTATTATTATAGAATTTCCTTAGCACTGAAAGAGGCAAATGTCTCCACTTATAACGTGTATGGTCTTATCTGAACATAAATTCAGTCATGAAGAGAAACAGAGCTTGAAATAAAATAACTTTTATGCAGAGTATTATTTTGTTTTTTAATTTGTCTAATTTTATTATTTATAGTCTAATTTATAGACTGATACCGTATAGCAGGGTCTAGATAGACTATGGGTCTAGATAGACCCTGGTACATGTAAAAAAGAGTATGGCAATGGACCTTTGGAAACGGCCGAAAACGACACATACGAAATATTGCAGTCTCGGTTTGATTGAGACTGTTCATGAGCGGTAGTGAAATATGCTAGCTACCGCTCACGCCCTCTAGCCCCGTGTTGAGCAGAACTCAATATTAATAAAATCAATAGTACAAAAGTTTAACCATCCCGAAGATGGCATGCATATGGCGGTGGACATGGAGTATCTTTCTTCCCCATGTCGTACGGCGTACGGTCCCAGTTCTAATAAAATTAAATGCCCCGAAGAGCGAAATAAACATAATGGAATTTAGTTGGGAGCAGCGGTTATGAAGCCTGCATATCACAAGTAACAGTCAAAAGACTAAGGTCACATGGGGCGTTCTAGCTATACCCGATATTGATATAAAACAGATAGGAGTGTGAAATGCCATGATTGTCATAACCAAAAACATATTTATTTCTCATTTTCAAATAAGATCTTTTTTTTAACTACTTTTCCGAAATAGGACTTCAAGGGAGACAAAAACCTGACTTTAAAGGGATTGAAAGCGATCTCGATCTGGAAATTGATTAGTGTCAATCAAAATAAAACTGAAAACCCTTCATAGTATGCTTCAGTTTCATATGAAATGTTACCTCAGAGTGAGATGAGATGAAGTTCCCTGTTTGACACGCATCTATCAGGAAGCAAACTCGCGCAGTGCAGAGATCTGTAGCTCTGAAGTCAAGTTCTTATCCGCTGAGCTACCAAAGCTATTGTTAAGGATGTTGGCTGGACAAGTTTTGACATCTTCAAGTCTAAACATTTTATTTTTTAAATCATAGTTTTATTTGACAACAGAATTGTTTCATTTTTTCCATTCTAGTAGATATGGATATCATGTAGGATTTAAGATGGTAACATACCAAATTTTAAGCAATTTTCTTTTTCATATTTTTTCCGTCATTTGTGATCATTTTGTGTTGTCAACATAATAGGAGATATGGGTAGCTCTGAGTATAATTTATCCTTTTGCTATAGAATAAATCAGATTTTTGTTTTTCAGTAGTGGAAAACATATATAAAAGTAGATACTGAGCTAATTTTATTTTCGATCTCCATTTCAATATTGTGTGTACAGTATTTTACATTGAAAATGTCAAAATAACTCCAAAATGGGTGTAATTTAAAGAATTTTTAATAAAAAATCATTAGAAGCCTGGTGACCTATATTTTTTTTTACTTCTTTTGAAAGAAATGTCATAGGACCCTGACATGTACAAGTTTTAAAAAAAGTTGATCATTAGAACATATTTCTTTATCTTGAATTAATTTTTCGGTAAAAACAAAAGTGGGTGGGGTACGGTCCATATATGTTTGCTTTTTAAAGTAAAAAGACGAACTAGGATTACAATTGCTTTTGTATGATTTGAAATATATGTATATATGCAATCAAAAATTAATTGTTGTTTTTTCAATAAACGTAATGTTATGAAAACAATTGTGAAAATGTTCAATGACAATATTTTTTCTCTTTTAAGTGAAATTTTGAAGTTAGAAATATGTGTATTCTTCAATGACGTCTAGTGGGAAATAAAGCGTGTTGACCTAGCCTTTTTTTTTGATTATTTTGAATCTAAATTATACCAAAGAAGCTTTAAATATGAATTTTAAAAAAATCTCATCACTACGTCCTTTCCCAGCCAACCTCCTTAAATAAATTGTTTGGCTGAAAAACTTGCCGACTCTACTTGTTTTCCTTGTCCCTTTAAACTGTAGCTTATTCCGAGATATGAAATCAAAATGGGTGTTATGTCCTGTTAACACATCATATTACTTAGTAAAATTTGGACAGCAACCTCAGAGGGAGATGAGATGATCAGACATGCCTATGCCAGGGAATGAACCCACATGTACATGGTGCTAAACTCCGGATAAGCTTTAAAGTATGTTCTTAGTCATACATTAAAGAGACACGTGCCAATCTTACAAGAAAATCAGTACTTAATGTATTTATTCCATGCAATGTTTACCTTAACGCACGGATGTGAAATTATTCGTTTATAATCTAAATATAAAAGTTCCGGACACTGTAAGAAATCAAAATTGCAATGAGTTTTCTTTAATGATGTTCATATAACATTCGGGAATTCTTTTTAGTATATGAATAATGATAACAAAGCAATCCAAGCATTCTAGATGTACGCAGACACACAAATTCTAAGGAAATGTTTTTTTTGTTGTTGTTTTTTATAATACTTTATTTATCTTCAATGAAGTACAGTTAAACGCGAGAACACGAAGTCGAAAACCCGACGGCGAAATAACCGCAAACCCGGATGCAAAAATATGGATATAAACATCGAACAGGAAAAGTAGCATTCAATGACGACAGCCAACCACAAACACACACAGAACAAAGAACAACTTTAAAGATGAACAAAATGCCAAATTAGACATCACAAACACAAAAGGGTTGACAATAGGGCCACCGCCTTGGAACGGTCAGTGGCAAAAAAGGCCGTTGGGGGTTTAAACCAGGTTATAGGGTACAACAAACGTCACACTTACACTACTATCATATTTTCTAACCAACATGGCAGCATTAATAGGCAATATAAGTAAAATACAAAGATGCTCGTGTATTATATATAAATACAAAAACACAGTAACCTAGAAAGTCACAAAGAAGGTACTCAATGTCTTGGCAGAAGCCAGCTCAACAAGAGAACAACCACTGAGGACACGACAAGACAAGATTGTAGACAAACATCAAACGTCACCTTCCTTTTGGGCTTTAAGTAGACGTCATCATAGGGACCACAGCCTGTCCGGTCATCGCACAATTAAAGAGGAAAGCATAATAGCGAACTGTAAATGGGTCTACCGCCATGCATGCAGTGCGTTGCAAAATGATAGGGTCATAACACGTTTAACAAAGATAGTATGAAAATGATCATGACCAATGATCTTGCGACGTTTGTAAATCACGTCACCACAGAAGTTAGGTTTTGATAGTCCTTTTCGCAGAAGAGTTCTTAAATTACTTAATATCAGGGTTACGATAATATAATTTTGCAAAGGTTTTACACAGTTTATGATAAGGTAGCCCTGATGGAGTAGATAGAGTAGTGGATTTAGTAATGCAAGCTATAGACAATCGAATAGGTTGAGACACATAGACCCATAAGAAGTTGCTCGGGGAACATCCCCATCTAAATGGAGATAATTAACAATATCAAATTTAAAATCATCTCTCTTGTCAAAAATATTGCTAATTATTTCACCATTTGCAATGGAGAGATGTAAATCGAGAAACGAAACGTTAGTATCAGAAATATTAGCTTAGTTAAGTTGAATTTCTCTAGGTTATATATTATTAACCATAGTAGAAAAGAAACGGTTGTCAATGTTCAATATATCATCCAGATACCGAGAGGTGTTATTAAAGGCTTCATTAACATCTGTCTGGGTATCTGATGAGAGACTCAATATGAAATATCTTTCAAAGCGATATAAAATCAAATCTGAGACAAGTGGTGCACAGTTCGTACCCATAAGGATACGAACAATTTGTCTATAAACAGTCGTTCCATACGTGACAAAAATAGTATATAATAGGAAGATGAGTGCTTCGCAAACTTAATTGACAAGTCCAGATAGTGTAATTGTCTAAACTGCCGCTAGTAAAAAACACTTTAATATTATTACAGGCCAAAAACGTAGTATTGTCCCTAGCGAATGTTTTTTGAATAAGAGCAAAAAGCAAGTCGAACGTCAACAATTCTGTATTTAAGGCAAAACTTTGACCCGAAATGACGAAAATAAGAAATTGTAGTATATTGACTTTTCTGGTCGAAATTTCGCCAAAATTCTCGACTTTCCGCCTTCATGTTTTACCTTTTGATTTTCGCCCTCTTACTTACCATTTCTACAACGCGAACACTCAAACCCGAAGACGAAAAGTCGAGATCGTAAAATTGCCAAATCATAAATTTAGACCCTCAGATTTTCGACTTTTTGAATTTGGAAAAGGAAGAGAAACGTAGAGTGCATAGGTTAAGGTAGGGATGTTTAGGGTAAGGTAGATTATGGTAGTATCAGGAACGGTAATATATGGTAGTGTATGGTATGGTTGGATAGGGTAGTATAGGTTCAGGTAAAATACGGTAATGTAGGGTAAAGGAAGAGTAAGGTAGGGTAATCTATGGTAAGGAAGGGTAACGCAGGGAAATTTAGAATATGGTAGTACAGTTAAAGTGTTTGATAGGGTAGAGTAAAGTAGGGTAGGGTAAATTATGGTATAGTAGGGATGGGATTTATATGATAGATTAGAGTTGGGTAAGCTAGGGAAAGATATGATAGGATAGGGAATGGAAAGGTAAGGAACAGAGGGTAGGTTAGAGAATATTAAGATAGGGTAGGGTGTAGTAGGGCAAGGTAGGATATGGTAAGGTGTCAAACATGTAGAGCACACAGTCATCCATAATACATGGTTCTACAGAAACACATGTGTATACCAGACGTGCCTATGCAGAGCATAATGTAATATGCAGAACAAAAGCTATTGTAATTCAATCAAAGAAATGTAATCAGCCCTACTCTGTCCTACTCTACCTTACGTTATCCTGCTCTACCCTTATAATATCGTACCCTACCTTAACCTAGGCTAGCTCTACCTTTCCTACCGTACCATTCCCTGTATACCATACTTTTGTATTCCCTACTCTACCCTACCGTACCTTATCCTACCATATCCTTTTCTACGCTAAGCTATCATAATATACCCTTCCCTACCTTACAGTACCTTACCTTTTACCTTATCCTACCACATTTTTTCCTTCCCTACATTACCCTTCCTTAACCTAGTTTACCAAACCCTAACTTACCTTTCCCTAGCCTATGCTGCCTTAGTCTAGCCTACCCTACCTTACCCGACCCTGTCCTAAACTACACTAAACGACTTTACATCACCCTACTGTACCATACCCTAATCCAAAACCATATACAGGTACCTTACCTTTATCTTCCTTTCCCGAAGTCAAAAAGTGAGAAAACACGAATACGAAAAGTCGAGATTTTACCATTTCTCAATCGACTTTTCGCCTTCGTGTTTTCGACTTTTCAATGTTGAACAAAATGATAGTAACAGGGCTAAAAGTCGAAAAGAAAAACGTGAAAAAGTGAGTGTAAATTCAAACCGAAAAGTCGAGATTTTACAATTTCGGGTTTGCGACTTTTCGAGTCGAAATTTATCTAAAATCTAAACTTTTTCCCTTCGTGTTTGCGATTTCCGACTTCCTGGTTCCAACTTTTAGACTTCATGTGTTTGCGCTGTAGACAGTTTTAGTAGCAGGACGAAAACTCGAAAGTTCGAAATGGTCGCATCCGTCTTCCATATCTTAACGACAATGCACTACCTCGCAAGACCGCACTTGTGACTGAGTTTCTCCACCATGAACGGGTGTCACAGGTACCAAAGGTCTCCTATTACCCAGATTAGCATCAACTCAAGCCCACTAGGGCCACACTCAACTAGCCTCAAGCCCAAAAAATATAATATTAATAAGACGTACCTGTTATATTTGTGTGAAGAGCATACTCATTTGTTGTATTTGAACTTTTGTAATTCTTCTTGCATTAACGTATACATCGTGCATACATATTTTTGACGTATATAAGGGGTGTTCAATATGAATATAAATCGTACATACAAATTTGTTGTCGTATATATTTAAAAGTGTAAATACATATTTAAAACGTACATATACTTTGTGTGGTATATATATATTTGAATTGTACTTACATATTTAAATTACGAAATCATATTTTGTGTGGTATATACATTGCATATACATATTTAAATCGTACATAAACATTTATTTGTCAACAATATATTAGTGTTACAACTGTATATGTATGTGTATGAGTACACAATATAGTCCGTATGGCTCCCCATACAACCGTACAACTAAGCTTGTTAGAACTTGTCGTCCGACACTAGTGTTCATAAATCCAATGAAATGGCAGAATGGAGTTTTTAAATGAATTATTTTCTTATTTGCTTTATATTTCAGGATCTGCTCTCGTCCAAACACAAGCGCACAGCAGAATCCGACATTCAGCTGGGGTCATCCGCCGTAAGTAATTACCAGTCATATTGAGCATATTACATATTTCCTATGGTAAACATATTTGAAAATAACACAAACGATGTCCCTTGTTTTTCTACACTACCCCATAACACGTTAAGATTGTTGGAACGAAAATTGTAATTATTTAAATTCAGGAAAGAATAACAAAATGTAGGAGTAGGGTTTATTCCGACTTTAAGAATTACCAATAAAAATGAGTGCGTTAGGACAGCGTTTCTTTTTGTGGTCTTCCTTGCTTGAATAGAACTACTTATATAAAATGCGCATCTAATATAAACACCACAAGAGTATGGGCTGTATTTATATTTCACAGTCACCTACTGGCCTTGTCATAATTTTACTGCTTCAGTTTTGAAAATCATTGAAAATCACTTGTGTACATGTTGTATAGCCTTCAGATAAGTATTGTCGACAGGACAAGGAATTCCATTTGTAATATACGTTATTACCTTAACAAAAAATCCGCGGATTCACATGTCACGCCTAACGGGGGCTGGACTTAAAAATAAAAGATAAATGATGCTTAAATGAAAGTTCGTAAACATTTTAGTAACTAAAAACAATGGATTTTACAGTTTGCTGAGATGATGTTTAAGTGCATTTGTTTAAAAAAAAAACTAAAAAAAAAAACTGAAACAAAAATCTATAAAAAAGAAGTAGGTCAATGCTATAGATGAAATCCATGCATCCAAAAAGATGCACTACCCAAGATACAACTTCGTCAAAATAGAATGTTTTGTCTTCCAAAGAGTAAGCTATTTAAACTAGGTTTATAGCATCTAGTGCATAATTATAGTTCATGAGAAAGTTATGTAAATGTAACAAATAAAGTTATCTGCCATTTGCTTGGATGGCGAAAGTCACATCCACATTGCCTTTTGACACATTGTGATGTACTACCCAAGAAACAATTATAAGCGAAGTCTGAAAGGTCTAATGCATAAAACATGTGAGAAAGTAACCTAAACGCAAATGTTGAAGGTAAAAATGATTAGGTTATTCGCACCGTGCTTAGGTTTCAAGGTCACATCCATATTTGCTTGTCACATTGCAATGTACCTCTCACAACTATAAGCAAATTTTTAAAGTTCTTAGTGTGTACAATTTGTGAAAAAGTGACCTAAATACAAAAGTTGAAGGTAAATATTAAAAGGTTATCTGCCCTTTGCTTGGAGGGTCAAGGTCACATCCTCATTTGCTTTGTCAAGTTGCGATGTACCACCCAAGATACAATTATAAACAAAGTTTAAAGGTCTACCATAGTGCATACAATTTGTGAAAAAGTTACCTATACGCAAAGATTATTAAGTTATCTTCCCTTTGCTTGGAGGATCAAGGTCACTTCCACATTTGCTCTGTCACTTTGCAATGTACCACCCAAGATATAATTATAAGCAAAGTTTGAAAGGTCTAGTGCATACAGTTTTTTGAAAAAGTGTCCTAAACGCAAAAGTTGAACGTAAACATTATTAAGTTATCTGCCCTTTGCTTGGGGGGTCAAGGTCACTTCCGCATTTGCTTTGTCACATTGCAATGTACCACCCAAGATACAACTACACGGGCTGGTCAAATAATACGTGGACGTTTGATATCGCATTCATTTTTGACGTAAACCGTTAGATTCACACACTTTGTACTCCAACACAAAAGAAATAAAGTTACGTTGTTGTTGGTTTTCAAGGCGACGCCATAATACACAAATGACGTGCTCCGTGGCGGCTACAGTGGTGTTGTAAAAACTCGTATTTCTTGAAATCTGTTTTAAATAATTGTATCATATTACTGAAATGAACGTAAAAATGGGGCCCTTTATTGCCATACAATTTAATTTACTGGATTTATAAAAGTGTATTAACTATTAATAATGTCCACGTAATATTTGAACGGCCCTCGTATAAGCAAAGTTTGAAAGGTCTAGTGCATACTGTTTGTGAGAAAATTACCTGAACGCAAAACTTGAATGTTGACGCCTTCGCCGCCGCCGGAATAGCAATACGGCGAACGTGTTTTTTTTTAAATGAACACGTTAAAACAAACACATACGGCGTTAGAGATGAATGTGTCGTATTGTCTTTAGTAGTACAAGAGGTGTTCAACTTATAACGTAACACATTCATTTTATAATTTAATTAAATATATTGAACTTTACCCAGAATATGTTCATGTAAATGACAACTGTAATGATTATTTCGATATGTATAAATTATCACTGTCCTTCTTCCATATCACACCTGATATCATCCCGTGAATTCAGTATCAATACCGAGGTCCGTACGCGAATTCAATATCAATACCGGGGTCCGTATATTGTCCGAGGGATGATTTCATGTGTGATATGGAAAAAAGGAGAGTTGTAATTTATTGATCATTAAACTACACGCACAAAAAAATATTATTTTGAAATATGTATAGATCTATCAGATGTGATAATTGAAAGTGAAGAGTTGTAATATATTCATCATTTATTACTGAGTACTGAAAAAATAGCAAAATCTATTTTTTTTATTTAATAAGTTTCTTTATCGATTTTGGAAATGTTATTATTTACGAAGCGCTTGATTCAGGTATGGTTTTGCTTAATAAATTCATATTTACCTTTTTGCTTTAGTAAAGCGCGCATAACCCTACAAAGTGGGTCCTCCACCGCAAACGGGTATTTCGATTCAAGTAGATTTTTCCTGATTAGTCTTCTCAACGTATTGGAAATGAAAGAAAGCGTACATGACTTTGAACATTTGGAATGGCTAATCTCAGAAAGTACTGGATGAATCGAAATACCGGTTGCGACAGAGTAAAGAGCTCATTCGATAGAAGGATGTGCACTACAGTTGAAAAAAAAAGTTAAATATTAAGAAAGTAATTAAACATACCTGAATCGAGCGCTTTGTTGAAACCTTTTTTTGCCGTAAACTCGATAAAAGTGGCCATAGATTCAAACGTCTTTTCCGCTGCATCCATTTCAACAGGAATGAAATTTAAACAGACATTAAAAACGGCATGTACGTTAATGACGACAGTTAGTTAACGGTTATCTACGTCACTTACATCCGGGTTATCATCCCGCACAGGTTATCACCCAAAAATCGCAGGAAAATATGGATTGCACATCATGTGTCATATCATGTGGTACAAAAACGACGTATCAGGGATAATAACTCTGTAGTTTAATGACAAAAGCAAATATTACATAAACAATAATGTGCTTCATAATTGTGCTGCATCCATATATTTGGAAAAGAGGAGCGAATGCGATTGGAAGCAAATATCTTCAATTATACAAAACGCAATATATATTAAGAAAACACTGCCTGTAAAGTGTTGTTTGGAGTTAAATATAGTATTCAGAATATCTCCATGTATGAACATAACAAGTGGAATATGAACTTATTTGCTATTTTTCGGTTTTCGCGATTTCAGCGAACATTAACATGAAATTCAATGCTTTGAAAGTGATAAAGTTTATGACAAATCTAGTTCAAAACATCAGCTGCGGGTATTGTTATGAATTTCTCTTCTATGGAAATAAGTTTTTAATACGTTATTATCAGAATAAAATATATTACATAAAATTTGGGGGCAAAACACATACATTTAAAAACTCATGATCACCAAAAAACACAAACAGTTTGACCAAAGATACCTTTATATTGTATATGATATTCAGTAACAATAACTCCTCGTCTGTTTGTTTTACAAAATATGAATAAAATGATTATGTTTGGTAATGTATAAAATCGTCGTATAAATACGAGCAAACTGTCCTATTGTCTGTCAATTTCATAATATTGCGATAAAATTAACATTTGTATTTCAACTTCTATATTTTTGTCTTGTAATTAATACGATAATGTTTAAATTACAAAGTTAACACAGTTTTAAACAATTATTATAATCATTTACTGGATTTTTTGGGATTTAGGAAAAACTGTACGGCAATAGAAACATATAGATTTAAAAATAGACTGCAACTAATAAAACATGTTATTTAAAGCGAACCGCGTGAAATAGTTAATTATTGTTAAATGCATCATGTCTAAAAGACAGTATCAAACTATGCAATATAGGGTCTTGTATAACCATATAACCAGATATCAGAATATATGAACCAAATGTGCAAGCCATCAGTGACATCATAGGCATTAAAATAACATTTGTGAGCTACATGGGCAGAAAGATCATTAGAAACATAACAAGGAATGTCTGAGAACAGTGAAATATCTTTCTTCAGAGAACAACAATGTATACACCTTACTGCAAAACAAGGCATCGGTCTTTATACGAGCAATCTTTAACGAAATAGCAGAGATATATCCTTCAACAATAAAAACGAATGAAAAATAGGACATTTTAAGAAAATAAATCAGGGCAGTGTGGAGTGTGTGTATAGTTTTGTGAGTGTGGTAGGGAGGGATGGGATCTGGTGAGGGATTAACGGATGTGGTGATGATTGCCATGCGTAAAGATATGTCCTGTGCACCTTTATACAAATTGAATATACAATCAACAAAGAAGACAACTATGAAACATTAAGGTAGAAGGTAATGTTTGTTTGAGGGGGAGGAGACAACGGAGATGGGCAATGCTAGCTACGTACCTGTCTATGTTCCTACAATATCAACAAAACAGAACATTGACGAAACAATGAGGAAATGGCATATTTGGAAATAGGTGGAGTGAAACAAAATACTCAGGGTTGGTAATATATGTGGTGTAACAAAGAAACATTAAAACATAAAATAGGGATAACACAAACACACACACACACACACACACAAAGAAATATAAAAAGATCGGACAGGGAAAGTAGCATTCAAGGAGGACAGTAAACCACAAAACACAGAAACAAACACGCAAACAGACAAACAAGAAGGCAAAAGCAATAATAAATGCAAACGACATCACAAACACAAAAAGGGTTGACAATAGGGCTACCGCCTTGGAATGGTCAGTGGCAAAGTAGGCCACTGGGGGTTTAAACCGGTTCTAGGGTGCACCAAACCTCATACTTACCCTACTGTCATCCCATTAAAACAGGACAGTGTAAATAAAGAAATCCCCGCCATGATCTAATCTCTAACCAACAAGGCAGCATCAATAGGCAATATAAGTAAAACACAAATATGCTCGTGTAAATATAATACAAAAAACAATAGCCTAGAAAGCCACAATGAAGGTACTCAATGACTTTGCAGAAGCCAGAGCAGTAAGAGAATAAACCATTAAGGGCACGACAAGAAAGATCATGGACAAACATCAAACGCCACCGTCCCAATGGGCTTTAGGTAGGCGTCATCATAGGGTCCACAGCCTGTCCGGTCATCGTACAATTAAAGAGGAAAGCATAGTGGCGAACTGTAAAAGGGTCCACCACCAAGCATGCAGTACGTTGCAAAATGATAGGGTCATAACCTCTTTTGATAAACTTTTTAACACGTTTAACAAAGATAGTATGAAAGTTAACATGACCTAAAATCTTACGAAGTTTATAAATCACATCACCATAGAAGTCAGGTTGTGATAGTCCTTGTCGCAGAAGAGTCCTTAAATTACTTTTATATTTGGAAAGAAGATCAGGGTTACGATAATAAAATTTTTCAAAGGTTTTACGAAGTTTATGGTAACGGTAACCCTGATTGAGTAACTTTTTAGTTATACAAAGATTACGAATATTAAAATCCTCAACTCGAGTACAAGCTCTAGAAAAACGAATAAGTTGAGACACATATACCCCATAAGAAGTTGCTCGGGGAACATCCCCACACACACACACACACACACACCACACCACACCACACCACACCACACCCACACCACACCACACCACACAGACACACATACACACACACACGCGCGCAAATCAGTTAATAGTGAAACCCAACCCTTCTTTACCACCAATGAGTTTGAGAGGTGTGAGGGCTGAGAATCGATGTACTTGTAATTTGAAGTAAACAAGTAAAACATTGTTGGTGGGTAGGTGATGATCATATGGGCAGTTACATAATTCACTATACAGTGAAATAATAATACTAACAACACAAATATATATGAGCAGTACGACAATGTATTAACCGTAGTGTAGGTCAAATTAATATAAACACTTTTTTCTTTTTTAATTAATGAAAGATAGATAGAATGATATGGAAATTGTAAAAGCCATAAAGGTACGAAACATTTTCATATTACACGAATTATAGTTCATAGTTTCCTCTGCGTTGATTTAAAAGATAACGTGCTCACAGTTTAAACATGATTTAGAAATTAGGTGCCTCTACATTAAGCATGTAACATTTAAACATAAAATATTTGTCATTGTACATGTTGTATTTACCGTATTTCTTTCTCGATTCTGTGGTGCTTAGTATGACTGTATTGTATGCTTAAGTAGTCATGATGTGACAAATGCTAAGCAATTTATAAATTCCTAATTCGACCATGTATGTTATATGCTATTTAGTGTGAATAGGCATTTTTCAGTACACTCAGTACTTTGAATAAATTATCAGCATTTCGACATGGAACGATATAATTTAATATATTATTACGTAATATATGTTTCATAGTACTTGCAGTGCTTTGTTTTTATTGTTTATTACTCTTTACTTACAGAATTGTATAGTGACAATTTCACAGTTGTGTTAAACTTAGTTTAAACATATTTTATTCATTGTATTTACAAGTTAAGCATATATACAATAACAACAAATAAAGGATTGGAACGAAAGCGTAATGCTTATTAAGTTCCTTTCCTTACCATGTTTATATGTAACACTAGAATGGCAGATTTATTATACATTACTCAAGAAGAGATAATAGAAACATAATATTTCTTATACAATGGAAAATGTTATCAAGATTTAGAAGGAAAAGTACGTTTGGAAGCTAAGAAAAACGCACTCACAAACGATAATAAAATTGATATATTGAATAATACTACTACTATATAAAAAAAAAAAAGTGTAAGGGAAATATGGGCGGCGACAATGGGTAGGGGCGAACCATCCGTACTAGCAGCATCTAACTTATTCATTTACTGATGTTGATATGTTATGTCAGTTTAAAATCGTTTGCTTTTTAATATAAAATTTTGCACATTTTCGAAGATCACTTCATTTGTTTCGTAACTGAGATTGGGGTCACCACAAAGGAGAATATTAGTTGAGATAGTACATATATTTGAAAGAGAGTTGATAAGTTCTAAGCGTATAATGTGATAGGTTGGACACGTGAAGAAGAAATGCTCAGTGTTCTCGATACTACCACAGTGACACAGAGGAGAGTCAGTTATATTTTTGATAAACAAGTGATGGTTTAATGAACTACAGTTTGTTCTGAGACGTGTGTGTAGGATTTGTGCTTTCCTGTCACCTGTGTAGTAATACTTCGGGGGACGTGTTTCATGGGTAAGATATCGTTTGAAAGAGTAGACAGATTCTAAGGATCTGGCGTCCTGCGGGAGTAAATTCCATTCACGAACAACAGAAGGTAAAAATGAATCGGAGTAATTTTGTGTTCGAGAATGAATTGTTTGAAGATTATTTGCATTTCGTAAGCTGTATCGAGACTCGTCTCCTACTAGAGGAGGAACTAATGTAGTAAGATACGGTGGTGCCAAGTTATGATTCATTTTATAAAATAGAACAAGCTTATGTTTACGCCTCCGAGCGTCAAGCGTTTCCCAGCCTACTTCCGTGTGCAAATTATTTAAGGATACAAGTTTGGTAGCTCCTGTTACAATTCTAGCTGCTTCATTTGTGTTAAACTTGACTATTGTTATCATATTGAATGCTATATTAATCTCTCGAAACTATAGTTATCATGCATTATTCATGGTATTATTCATTATTAACTATAGAATAACGTTTTTTGCACGTATGTGACCTATGACATCCATTTCAAGTGCTATACATTTGACATTATGTTGTTACATTTTAGTTCATATATAGCAAACCTCATATTTTAGAACAGTTATATAAATAAGTAACGGAATGGAAATTGATACTTTAACCGAATTAAGATTGATACAGCCATGTTGCACTCTTTTGATCTTTGGCCTAATATTTGACCCCCGTCAACAAAAGCCAAGCTGGCATCTACCCCTATTGTGATTGGCACTCTATAAATACTTAAGGAAGCACGGATACTCTAAGGTTTCCTTTTGGCCCTTGGACTAACTACTATTTGTTAAGTACTTCGAATTAACGCAGCTTTCGATATTCCTAATTCTAAAATGCCATCATGTTTTACTGGCATTACATGTACCACTACAAATGCATTTGCAAAAGAAGAAATGACTGATATTTAAGCGGACTTCGATTCCTGCAATGTGTTTTGTCGGCACAGTTCATGTTTTCAAATAATGAAAGGGTAGCTCTCAAAAGATTAAACAACTTAAGCAAAACTTCTCCTTTTTTACAAACTATTGGTCAAAACAAAATACTTATCATATACCTATTAAAAAATATAGTTAAAATAAGAAAATTAGTTATGATACAATAGTGAGTAATTATCAATTGTGTTCAGTGTAGAGTTATAGTACATTTAAATAAATATAAACTAGCACTGCTATGCTGCTTTATTATGCTTCCCGAAGTATCCATCAAAAATGATATATTTTATATTTCAGAGCGGCGAACCCGTCGAAGATGACCTCAAACTGTCAATGTCCGATTCCAAATTAAAGCAACCCTTAAAGTCACTCTGGCATCAATAACAAATCAGACATAAACAGTGATGAAATGTGTCTAAATGTTGAGTCAAAACTATTAACAGTACTCAAAATATGTATTAGTTGGTTAATATAAAGTTAGCCACCAACCGTGAATACTTTTTACGACGACACAATCATTGTGGATTTTGCTTGTGTATTAATGCTGTATGACAGGTTAATACAGAATATTGGTGTGCATCAATTATTGTTTTTTTCTAATGACATGGATGATCCATAATTGCCCAACCACAAAACCCTAGCTATAACAGATTGACCTTCCTGCAAATTTTCCTCTCAACACAATATTTGAGATCCCCTATATGAAAGGATACAATTTAACTGTGTTTGTTTCTCTGATCCTGTTATAATATCTATAAGTATTGTAGTTGTAAACGTGATAAAGGCAATCGAAATTTCAAACACATCCATTAATTTCGAAGAACCCCTCCCATTAGTCATATAGTGCCTTAAACATAAAACAATAATAGAGCAATTCTGAATATTTGATCACATGCACATTTGTAAAACAGGAATAAATACTCACTGCACATCTTTTAAATTGTTCCAGTGCAATATTCGTTAAATGCTGTACTAATATACGTGAAGATGTGATAAATACAAATGTGTGGGAAATAATGTTTATTCAATTCATAAATTAGAGTATTTGCTCTAGGCGTTTTTCGCCGATTCAAACATCATCACTACCACATACTGAAATACATGTTAATTGTGACATGTTTTACCATAACGATATCCCCTTGCAATTCGATATTTTATGAAAACTAGCATGTGTTCACAACTCCTCCTGCTAGGATTTTGCGGCAATGAAAATTCCATCTCGCACACCGTTGCGATATTAACTGGGGATGTGCATACGCGTATGTGCTTTGACTGCAAACAAATTTAACAGCTTGAACTTTGAAATTGTACATTAAATGTATGTGATTAAGGTTTTTCAAGCTTCTCTACCAATGGCAAGCTTTACCTAAATCATCGCTACGGTTTGGTGATGGGAGTTATAATTGACAGCTATTTATTGAGTTATAGGTCCCTGTTAATTATGTTGATCACTACCTGATTGCTATGCAATAAATAAGTTACTGCAATAATAACATTACAATGTTTCATGTAGATACTGAACAAAAATAAGAAATGGTAGATAATGTGTTAAAGCAGATGATTTGATAACGCTGAGGATTGGTCTTGCAAAGAATCATATATACAAAGGAAAGCTACAGGCTATGCATTCGTCCATATGTTAGAAAGTATGCGAAGTAGTAGGAATATGTTGTTAATGATGAAATATTTTCGATGAATTTGTTTTTGTTCTCATTGACTTAAATTTGTTAGACGATGTCATTTGAAAATACCGTTTATCATTTGCATATCAACATACTTGCATGACTCTACAATGATTTAATAACTAGTGTATGTAAGAATGTAAATTGTCATGTTGTATGTAGTTATCAGTGTCATTTGTAAAACAATTCATCTATATTTAGACAGAGATTGGTTGATGGATTTATACTGAGTTGCGCAATTTCGACAAGGGTAAAATGTAATTGTTAAATACAATGCATTCTGTAATATCGGATGACATCTGCAACGTTATCTATAAAATAAACAATGAAAAAATGAAATCCTTTGGAAGCATCGATATCAAATAAGAGAAAAAAAGTAGCCGATTTGGTTTGAATCTGTTCGTGAGTGCTAGGTAGCATAAGGTGCAACGCCTCTCACACTAGTATGTGTTTGGTATAAGTTTTGTAACAAGAATCTATGATTTTGATTGAGGTTCAACCAAATTACTTTGTATTCACGTATGAATGAAAAAAGTGGCGCAGATTAACTACGTGTTCGTTTTAATGCAAAGCAAAATACAGTAGTACTTGTGCCTTACATCACAGGTAGTGGTATCAGTGTTGGGAACTAAAAATAATAATATAATAAAAAATAAAATTTAAAAACAATAAAAGATGATGCATTATTTGTTGAAAACAAACATATTATAAGTTTCATGATATAAGAGTAATATATAGATATAGATAATGTGTGAAAGTTCAATTTTACCTAACCGTTTTCATCAATTATTTCACTGGACAGATTCCGAGAATTATCCACAAATCAGGGCTGCTTGGAACCGCGGATGTATGCAGTTTTCGAAACCGAAAACCGAAAACAATTCGATCACATCGTTTTTCTGTGGCAAGCCAGAATGCTTGGAAAAAACGCTATTTTTTAAGAGATAAACATCCCCGTGGAACAGAGAAACATGCATAGTTCTAGCGATTATTGGAATATATCAGAATCGACCGATGCAAACCAAAACGTCTTGGTTTGAATTAATTGATTCTGATACATTCCAAGAATCGCTAGAACTGTGAATGTTTCTCTCGTTCTACAGTGAGGTTGACCTGTTGAAAAATTGCGTTGTTTTCCAAGCATGTTGTCTTGATACAGAAAACGGTTTGATCGAATTGTCGAATTTTCGGAATTTGACCAGTGAAATATTTGATGAAAACAGTCAGGTAAAATGTCAACCAGATGGACTTTCACACCGATGGACTTGCACACCTTGTCTATAACTACAGTACTCTGTGACATGTCTAATCTGTTGGTGGTGGTTTGTTTTCAACATATAACACGTATTAGTTTTTTTCATTTCTTTTATTTATTTTTTAAATTTGTTTTTAGCTCCCAACA
The DNA here is from genome assembly GCA_037043455.1 of Cyrtodaria siliqua. Taxonomy (NCBI): domain Eukaryota; kingdom Metazoa; phylum Mollusca; class Bivalvia; order Adapedonta; family Hiatellidae; genus Cyrtodaria; species Cyrtodaria siliqua. The sequence continues at coordinate 119,461 of JAWPHD010004281.1, read as the reverse complement.
CTGATATTGCTACTTGTGCCTGACATTACAAATCTTATCGCTAAAAATGAAAATATTATTGTGTCAGTATTATTCAACTTCAGTATTTTGTTTGTTTTATTGACATGCCAACATCATTAAAACACCAAATGATATATTAAAACGATGCTGAGCATACTAACGCTTAATACAAACCTGTGTACTATAATGTGTGTATCCAAAATTATTACGCTATAAATAACATACACACTATTGTTTTGCTTATTTTGATTGTTTTCTTGCGTTTAACATGGCATCTTAACCGTTAACTGACGTGACATAATGGCATCGAGAGATCACTGAGTATTTGCTTTATCCATGTTAGATGTATATACTTAGACATAATAAACACTCACAAATAAAACCAAAATGTGTTGTCTTTTAATTAACCCGTTATAAATTGATTGACACATCGTGACCATCAAATAAATATGTTTGGTGTGTTGCTTTTTTCCTGATATATAAAAAGTGTTAAAGAGCAAGAATTTAGAACACAAAATCGAAAATGTTAATACCAATGATATGTTCTCACTTCAGGCTACATGTTGACAATAACTCGATAAGGATCGGGCTCTTGCTCGGACACCATATAATGTGCCTGTTACAGCTGGTAGCCGCCTTACACAACTGATAATGGAACTAAAGAAACGTTGCCAATATGCAATAGTGTGACATATTAAATCACATTGAAATTAACATTTAATTTAATTGAACCAGGTAACATACATAACACAATATGTTGGAGTCACGACTCTTGATTGGCATAGACAATTACTAGTTAGAACGTGTAAGCATTAACCAACTTGATTTTGTCGGATATTAATTTTATTTTGTGAAATATAACCAAATTTCAGATGTTATTTTGTGCTCTTTTCAATTTTGAGCACATGGTAAGCAGTGTTCTTTGATTTATGATTTATCTAATTTTTAATCTTAATTTTACCAAATTACCAGTTTCGGAGGAGATAATGTTTGAAGTTTAATACATTTCAATCTATATTGAGAAAGGCGTAAATGTTCTAATTACGGACAGCAATGAAAAACACTGACATTAAGATCGCCATTCACCATTATTATTAGAAAATAAATAATAAAAAGAAGATCCACAAACACAAACAAGAAAGAAAGGTAGTAGATCTGGTTTTATTGAGTCTGTTCATGAGAGGTAATATATGGTGCTGCCTACCTATCTAGGAATCGAGTTATTATAATATACCTAAATCAAATGTTTTTAATGCAGAATATAACCATTCGCGAAAACAAATGTGGTTGCCAAAAAGAAAATCTCCTCAACAAACCTGTAGTAAACCAAAGTTCCTGATACAACGAAGTCAAGCGCAAACCGGCAAATCATCATCTAATTCAAGACATTCAGTGAGCAGTCTTAGTTCCTACTTTGAGGAACATTCACCTTACCATATACTAGATCGGCCACACAAATTATAACACTAACCCATTCCCCACCGCTAAAGCCTCCATAAGCATAACCAACACCGATAACAATCACACTTCACGTAAATGGTCAATTAACAGGCAACATTGTTGACAAATAAGAGCTGGCCGGTGCAAACGGTCCGAAGTTTGAAACAGCTATAGGAGAATAATTTAAACTGTTTCCAGATATGGCTGATACTCCTATCACGTGTAAAACAGTTATAGATAAACTTCGATATAATTATGATAGAATCAAGTTATTGAGCCATTTAATCTATCGTTAATATATACTTATAACACGTCTTCATAAAGTGCTTGGGCCGGTAACCAGAGTGGCCAGATGTTGAAAAATGGTCGTACTCGAAAGTATTGTTACATTATTGTTTCAGTCTGTGTGATTTATTATCTGCAAAAATGCATATAAAACGGTACCTATGTTTCTTAATGTCATTGTGTCGAAATACATTTCCAAATATAGTGATGTTAAAAGCAAAGAAATCAATCACCAGTGCATTAACACTGGCATTACGCTGTCTAAAGTAACATTAAAACCAAAATCAGAAGCATAGCTGACAAGGCCCATTGGAAGACAAGAGTGAGATGGGCCAGTCGGGTGAAGCGCCCTGAAGTCCGAGATGGTCTCTGGTTGAATTTCATAAATTTTAGCATAGAGGTAAACTCGTATTATTGTTCATATGATCGTATATTCAAATTGAATTCATTTAACACAATGTATGGACGCGATACGGAAATCCTGGTTAAACTATGCTAACTTGTGTAGCTGCTGTTTTTCCGTTCTGAATGTTTTGAAAATTGTGTTTATTTTAAACTCGTCTGTTTAGAAAAGACACAGAAGAGCAACTATTGTCACCACCTACGTATCGTCTTCGACGTTATCGTTGTCATAATGCCGCCAGTAAAGACATCATATAACTTTAGGGTTCAGCTACTCTTGGTGAGGGGTCACAGACTGACTTTGGCCTGCTTAATTTAGATGCTCTATAATTAAAACTCATTGTATGACTCGTTTTCATCTTTATTAATCTTTCTGCCGTTTCCAAAGGTCCATTTCGAATTTATACATAAACATTGTGAGCAACTTCCAATAAAAACAGCTGTACCCTTGAACTGTTTCGTAAATAAACAAAATACATTCTTACATGTCATATAAGCCCACGTTTTCTGGTGATTTTCCAAGTTTTTCCTCTATGAAAATTACACTGTTGCATTGTCCAAACTTGATCTTAAGTTGCAGCAAATAATTAGTACGATGTGCCATTGCAATATTCATGTCAATAATATGTGACTCAGTAACATTAATGACATTGGAGAAAGTGATTTATTCACAAATTAACGCCTTAAGCTTGCACTTTTTTATGTTTTAATGATATTTTGAAACGGAAAGGTGTTCTCTCTCTCATTGTTTTTTCTTAATTTATATTTGAAGAATATTACGAACCAAACTGTCCCTTCTAGCATATGCAAATCAAGAACCAATAACTCCGTCTGCTAAAAACAAACATAGAGTGACTTCGATCACGAACCATAGTAGCCGTAGTTAAACTATGGTCAGATCGAATACGCAATGGTTTAACCAGAATGACGTCATCAGTCTACTATAGTTCAACCCACGGCAAGGGGATGGTTGCTCTGTTTCAAACATGGCGGACAAAAATACAAATTGTATACTAACTTTGTTGTATCTTCGGCATTTATAGACATTTGACTTGAGTTATAAATGTGTTATTTGTATGTAGTCAGTTACTCGATAAATATATATACAATTGCAACAACAATTAACTGTTTTCAGTGAATTATTTGAGAAATTGCGTTGCCGGTGTCAAGGTAAAAAACGTACGGTTTAAATGCACCATGTATAATCGGCATAGTCTAAAACCTGGAATGGAATGAGCCTTTGATTCTAATCGCATTCCTTTCCATTTTAGTCTAACGTTCCCATTCCATAGTTTAGGTCTGTGGCACATGTACTGAGTATAGGATAAAATATGGAATGAACCTGGACGAAAATTGGAATGAAAAAATGCGAAATATGCTTATTGTACCATATAAGGCTATCAAGAAAGCATGGGAACACAATGTAATATATCTGACATGTTCTAACATATTGGTATTATAACCTCTAGCCATACACACACAGACTGGCAAACGCAGACTATCACACACGCACACACACACGCACGCGCGCGCACACACGCACACACACATTGACATAATTATGTACATGGCAGACACATGTACGCAAACAAGCAAAGACAGTGCACAATATCATAGCATTGTTTGTACGCTCGTTACTACTGTCTCGCCGCAGAGCGATAGCGGCAGGTATCGCTTCACATGCAATCGTTCTGAGTTCAAACCCCGCTGAGTGTACTAGTTTTTCCTCGTCCGTTAACAGTAATATGGTCGGTGGTATTGCCTTTGATGAATGCATATAAAGCATTAAATCTTTTAATTCCAAAACGACAAAGGGGCAGATCTTTACCATACTATAACGTCCGAGTTAGAGTAAGGACAGCACCATACTACACAAAAATAAATAGAGTCTGTCACAGCTTGTTAGTGCCTAACCAATTTCTTTTTCTATGTTTAGAGTCATTGGGCTGGTAAGTTTTTGAATGTCTGGGCCAAAAAAAAACAAAACATTTTTGACATTCATATAGAAACCATCGGAAACGTATTTCCACGTCGACGACAACGCAAAACAAAGTATAAAATGACTAGGGAATTGAACAACTTGATCAAGTAAATCAATTCCTAATAGGAATAAACAAAATTCTTACTACATGAGTATCATTATAACTTATTTTGTTGTTTGTTTATGGTTTCCGTTGAAAAACGTGCAATAAATGATGAAAAATACAGCTGTTTTTTACGATGGCCCATTTGGCTCACATTCACTTCACCTCTGTCTCTTGACTTCCACAATCTGCATTCCGAATTCCGCATTTATAAGTAGGTAGTAAGCAAGTAGTACGAGTAAAAAACTACTACTACTACTACTACTACTACTACTTCTGCTATATCTACAACTACTACTTCTTCTACTACTACTACTACTACTATTACTACTACTGTTGATCCTTTGTAAACGTATATACAATGTACTATTATATCCCATAAATATACACAAACTCCAACTTGAGTATCTGTTGATCCTTGGCACACTATAAACTTCAATATAAAATATAAGATTGTCAAAAATACACTTTAATACTACTGATGCAAACATGAAAAAAACAAACGTCCTTTTTTGTGTGTGTTGACTTTTTCGTTGTCTATGAGGCGATGACATTACCCTCTCCAGTCGCGTAGTTGGGTTCAAATATTTGTTACGCACCTCCGCTGGAGGGGTCCGGGGGCATGCTCCCCCGTGATATTTTGTTTTTTGCCAGACGATCATAGGTGAGTTTTGGCGTTTATTACATAGTAATTTTAAGGTTAATTTGACTGCTATTTTAATACACATTGAAATCAGAAGACAAAATTAAATCAGGTACGGCATACGGAACTTTAATACAACTCACCCCTCCCACCCCATCTCCTTCTGTTTTTATTGCGTTTTTCGCATTTTTTTCCCCCATTTTTTTTTCGGACATTGACAAATAATTGTACGCACGTGCGTAGATGCGTAGGTGCGTAAGCCCAGCTACGCGCCTGCTCTCTTAAAATCTAATTGGTACGAATAAACTTATCTTATATCCGAAAGTTAATACGCGGATCCAGGGTTTTACCTGGAGGGGGGAGCAAAAGTTTTCACAATAATAAGAAAACTACAACACACGTTTTTTTTCGATTTTTTTCAGGATGGTGTATCAAGGGGGTGTCCAGGGGGAGGTCCTTAGGCGTTCCAAACTTTACAAACCTTAATATTTTATGTAATTTATAAAATCTCAGTCCGGCCCTTCGCACGGGCTTTCCTCTGGACCCGCTAGTGATCCACTTTGAATTTATACTCCAACCTGAATCCGCTAGTGATATACACCACCCACACACATAACAATAAAATAGTTCTTTACTTCTGAATTCCGAATTCCGCATTCCGCACTCCGGATTCCGAATATCGAATTCCGCATTCCATAATAATGTTGTTGTTTTTTCCATGTTTGCACTAATACTAAATAAGAGTATTTTTGAAAATCATATATTTTATATTGAAGTTTATAGTGTGTATCGGTACAAATGATTAACAGATACTCACCCCATGGATAGAATACAACCACTGCAAATCCCGCTAAAGGCAGAGGGGTAGGACCCCACTTCATGTACATTTTGTCATTTTTTATCATGCTCATTCAAGGTCTTTATCATGACACCACGTATGCAAACGTGGAAACGTGGCTCCATCGTAAATGGAGTGTTTACTATATAATTTGCAACATTTCTGCAGTTCTGCAGATTAGAAGGTTCGAGGCCCATTCTCCATATTATATCTTGATGTAAATGGAGGATGAGCCTGGCATGTTCATCCCTGTTAGGCGCCATATAACCTTTCATGTGTTGGTGCGCCCTAAAAACCCAGTTCAACAGATACTCGAGTAGAAGTTCGTGTATATTCATAGGGTATATTAGTAGGAGTTTGTGTATATTTATAGGTATAATAGTATATACGTTTATGGTGTATTTATACAAAGGATTCACGGATACTCAGGTTATAGGGAATTTAATTTAAAATACGTGGTTTATATAAAAGTACAACAATCGTGGTCACTGGCAATATTCATACACTTTTATACATACACTTTTATATTACATGATTATTAAATATAAAATGTGAGAAGTAATTGCATCTTTAACAGTTACACTGTGATTTCACAACACACACACATGAAAATGCACACATGAATTATTATTATTGTTATTATTATTATTATTATTATGGTCTAACTCTAGCAAACAATAAACAATACACTTATCAGAATGTTTTTCTATTCACCGAGGCTGCCGACAGGGAGACCCGATCTCCCCATATATTTTTATCTTATGTGTTGAAATATTAGCTATACTGGTTAGGACAAATAAAAACATCACAGGAGTCAAAGTAGGGGACACTGAATATGCAATTTCTCAATATGCCGATGATACCTCCTTGGCATTAGATGGCACTGAAAAATCACTTAAATATGCCCTAATTGTTATAAAATTCTATGCAGAAATATCAGGTCTTAATATTAATGTTGATAAAACTAGAGTTATATGATTTGGGAAAAATAAAGGCTCAAAGGCTAAACTTTGTAAAGATGTAAATTTAAATTGGGATCAAGAAGACTTTGTGATCCTTGGTATCATATTGTCAACGAACCTACATAGTCTAGTCGCATTAAATTACGATAGAAAAATAAAAGAAATTAAATCATTACTACTATCTTGGTCAAAAAGAATACTCACACCGATTGGAAAAAATACTGTCATAAAGAGCTTAGCTTTATCAAAATTAAACCATTTATTTTCATCTTTACCAAATCCACCTGACAGTCAGATTAAAATACTACAAGATATGTGTTTTAATTTCCTATGGAATAATCACCCAGACAAATAAAGAGAACTGTTGTAACCCAAGATTATGAACATGGGGGATTAAGAATGATTAATATTTAACAATTCATATATTCATTGAAACTAACATGGATTAGAAGATTCCTAGTTGGAGATAAAAAATGTATAAAAATCCATAAACATATGTATCCATTTACGACTAAGATGTTATTTTTGGGTAATGATTATGTAAAAAATAAATTGCAAAATATATGCAATCCCTTTTGAAAGGATGTATACACAAGTCTGGATACTCTATTAAATGTTAAACCACTGTCATGGAAACAATTTCTAACGCAGCCGTTATGGTACAACAATAACATTAAGATCGGAAGATCAAGTGTATTTTATCAGAGATGGTATGACAAAGGTATTATATTTATTAATGATCTAATGGATAACAATGGTAATCTACTTCCTTTTAGATTATTTATAGAAAAGTTTAGCATACTTTCAAATTTTATAGAATATGAAGGTATGACTGCGGCAATTAGGGAGTACCTTCAAAATCTGAATTTTGCACATCTGGCTATCAACCTAGAAAACCTTGTTTGTCCATTAGCAGTTTCTCTCATAACTGGAAAAAAAATTATGAAGTTTTAAATAAATCCGGTGTGCAGCAAACATCTATTGCAAAATGGGGACAGTACGTTTTAAATATAGACAGAGATTGGAATAAACTATTTAAAATACCTTTCATTTGCACAAAAGATACAAAGTTACAATGGTTTCAAGTAAAAATGAATCACAGAATTACTGCCACAAACCTCCTTCTGACAAAAATGAAAATAAAAAATGACAATTCATGTAGTTTTTGCACTGGGAATGCAGATATTCAAAAACATTTTGGGATAATTTCAAGTTTACTTGCACAGAAAAGAATATACAAATTCAACCGGAATGGACTATGAAAATTATTATGTTTGGTTCCATTCAATATGACATTGTTTTAAATAAATTACTTCTACAAGCAAAAAACTTCATATATAAGTGCAAGTTAGATGGGAGATTGCCATTTTTGAACATTTTAAATCACAAATTAAATACCTATATCATACTGAAAAAATAAACGCTATTAAAAATAATCAATTGGAAAAATTTGAAAATGCCTGGTTGGCATATAAAACCCTTTTACACTAATCAGATCCTTTTTCGCTAAATGTTACTCTGTGCTTTTAAGTAAATAACAACGACAAAGACACCAGAAATTGTACTTACTTGTAAATATATTGTACATTACGTTTCCCACTGTTCCCATTGAGTAATGAAGAGTCACATCTCAATAGAAACATCTTGTCCTTTTTTTTTTTATATACCACAACTTTTTTTCCAGAATATAATAGGAAAACTCAGTGGAGATATTACAATGGTCTGGTATAAAGTCACATGTATGTCTCATTGTTCTAATATTTGTGAGTGTCTATGTAACATAACTTTCTTTCAATATAAATATATGTAAATCATCCACTGGGTTTTTTGAAAAGAAAAAGTGTGTTTGCAATTTTAGAATGAATGCAAAAAATAATAAATAAATAAAGTTTATCATTTGAAGATTGTGAAATTAAATGCCTTCCAAGTTTTAAAGGGATACATGCCAATCATGACATATTATCCACTGAAGATATTTTGAAATATATACATATTGCAATGCCTCCCTTTAACAAATTCGGCCAATATTCATATTGGCACTCATTCTGAAATCGTAAAGAAAGAAAAAACCTCCCCATTTGTTTATGTCTATATTAAGTTATGCTTTAGTCTAGCTTCTGTAAACATTTGTTGTATTATATTTAAATACATATTTGACGCATATTTTATCATATAACTGTACGGTTTGCTGAGGGGTGGCCTACCCCGACCCTCACAAACCTATGACGGGGTGAATAAATGGATCACCATTAATTTGGTGATTGAAATTTTAAAAAAAAAACAATAAACAATAACTCTTTTTCTTATCATTTTGACTGGTCATTTATGCCTATAAAATATATTATTATTATTATCTTACTTCTTACTTCTAAATACGGAATTCGGAATGCGGAATTCGGAAAGCAGAATTCGGAATGCGGAATTCGGAATGCTGAATTAGGAATGCGGAATGCGGAAGTCAAGAAATAGAAGTGAAATTAATGTGAGCTAAATGAGCCATCGTAGTTTTTTTCCTCGCGACTCTTCGTTTCTTTTTTCTTGCCTGGTAGGTAGGTTTCGAGAAAGCAACGTTGTTTTTCTCAGTATATTTGTTTTGAAGTATGACTGCATCAGCCAGAGGAGAAATGTTTATTTACAGTATAAATTTTATTTGTTATGCAGGATGACTCTTTCAACCAGAGGAGAAATAGATGTGTTAAGTAGGATGACACGCTAAAGATAGAAAAACTCGGTACGGCCTTATTTAAAAACCTCGATGGGCTTAGCCCATCTCGGTGTTGTGTGAACGTCAGTTGGTATTCAACTCGCTGACACTAGACTCTATATATTACATATTTGTTCATGTGCCTGTATTCACATTCCAGGTTTTACACTATGCCGCGTGAACCAATGGTTTAACTAGAGTAAGTTCGCATTACTCCGTTACTAGACATGCGCAGATCAACGACCATAGTTAAACTATAGTTAGTGATCGAAGTCCCTCATAGTGATTAAAGCATTCGTACAAACTCGGTAAATTCCTGCTACGTTCGGAATCACAACTCGCATGTATTTCAGCTGATCAGAATGTTCCAAATCCTTCGCTTTGTTAACTGGAAGTCAACGAGGCAGAACATAGTTGCTATAATGAGTGACTTCGATCACGAACCATAGTAGCCGTAGTTTAACTATGGTCAGATCGAATACGCAATGGTTTAACCAGAATGACGTCATCAGTCTACTATAGTTCAACCCACGGCAAGGGGATGGTTGCTCTGGTTCAAACTTGGCGGACAAAAATAAACTTTCACAAATTTGAAACTAACTTTGTTGTATCTTCGGCGTTTATAGACATTTGACTTGAGTTATAAATGTGTTATTTGTATGTAATCAGTAACTTGATACATATATACAATTGCAACAACAATTAACTGTTTTACAGCGAATTATTTGAGAAATTGCGTTGCCGGTGTGAAGGTAAAAAACGTATGGTTTAAATGCACCATGTATCGGCATGGTCTAAAACCTGGGATGGAATGGAATTGGAATGAAATGAGCTTTTGATTCCAATCGCATTCCATTCCTTTCTAGTCTAAAGTTCCCATTCCATAGTTTATGTACTGAGTATAGGACAAAATATGGAATGAATCTGGAAGAAAATTGGAATGAAAAAATGTGAAATATGCTTATTTTACCATATAAGGCTATCAGGAAAGCATGGGAACACAATGTCATATATTGAATTGGGGTTTTAAGGCGCACCAACACATGAAAGGTTATATGGCGCCAAACAGGAATGAACATGCTAGGTTCATCCTCCATGTACATCGAGATAAAATATGGAGAACGGGCCTAGCACGTTCTAACCCTGAACTGCAGAGTTGCTGCAAATTCTATTGTAAACAATCCATTTACGCCGGAGCCACGTTATAGTTTTTCTGCCACTGCTCTAATAGCGAGTTCAGCTCGCGTCGCGAAGCGACGCGCGTGCAAGCGAGCTCTACGGTAACGCGAGTAGCAAATACTACGGGGAAAAAAACTGTGGTAAAAAAGTCGAAACACAGTTAACTCCCTTGTTAAGGGGAGGTTATGGCTATATTCGTTCCAAACGCAGTTAACTCCCATCTGTTTGGTATCCGGCCCACCTCTATTCGCGTTGGTTCTAGTCCATTCAGTTGGCCGGTTACCAGACTTCATTGTTAATGTGACGTCATTATGTAAACGGCGGTCAGGCAGTTTGTAAAATAATGGTGATTATTACCAGCTGAGAGTCAAGGTAACGATATTTCTAACTAAACTTTAAAAGCTACTGCAGTATCAATAATCTAAAATACAATGTTTAAATGAAAACGCATCGCACTTTAGTGATATAGATAGATGTTACGGTAAAGTCGGTGGGTGGGGAATTTTTAATAACCGCAGAATGCAGTCTGCTGTTGCCGGTAGCGGAAGTTAAGTTTCCACGAAATGTGAGCGTTTTTACAGATGTTGAATGGTGCTTAAAGATTCAGTTTTGTTTATTATGTTCTGAAAAATGGTTTTGCGTAGGAACAGGGATGGGGTGGGGGCCCAATATTGGCAATAATGTAAAGGGGGTGGACAGGGAATGATCAGAGTATGTTAAAAGGGGCCTGGGCGGCACAGTATGTTTTGGCTCCCACTCCACCCCACCACCAAAAAAAAAATATGTCCCGAAATTTTACAGTCTAGTGGCAAAAAAATGCATTTTAATAATAAAGAAATATATCTATATCGGTGAATAAAATTCAGTTTTTAGTAGGAGTTTGGATGGTTGCATAGTAATTAAATCACGAGCGCATTAGCACGATTGATTTAATTATTGCGCTCGTGATTTTATTACTAGCATCGGAATTCTAACACCACAATAACCCCATTGTTTATGCTATTGTGGGGGCACTATATTTTATCGGAGGTCAAGGTAATCAGGCTGTTATGTTTACAGGCTGTTCCATTGGGCGCCCCTGTATGCAAAGTTCTACATGCCAGTGCATGGTACAACATGCTTAAATACACCAGTATCACATGACAAACAATTAAGTCATTGCTTACGGCATTTAGCTTGCGCTGTATCATTTAGCTTGCGCTGTATGACGTCAAACGTTCTCAGACAGACTCAGCTTGTTCAAGAAGCTTATTAATGTTACTTGTACTGATGCATATGATGGGTTGAGTGCAAGCTTTGGGAGCATGGCAAGTTTGATGTAATTAACATTTCATTAAAATTACTGTTGAGTTTGCCTTTGTGTATATTTACCAAGTGATGTAACGTGGCGCTTCCAACGGATGAAATATACGCAGGGAATAAATGCAACAGTTGTATTTTATCGTAGAATAACATACAGTGGTCTCCCTTCATTTGTATATGATATGAAAGACTGCGCAGGTCTAGAATTATTTTAGAAATAGAAATAAACATGATAATCCAGCCAGGAGATAAGTCAGAAAATACACTTGTACTCTGGTGAAAATGAGCATATCTATAGAGGATCTTACATGAGTGACTGAGTATTATTGATTTTAATAAAAGAGTTTGATAAAATGATAGTATACGAGGCCCTTGCCGAGTATCCTATATTTTTATCCAACAAGTTTATTAAAGTCAATAATACACAGTCACGAATATAAGATTCTGTTTATCACATAACACACCTACGACATGATAGTTTCACTTTATTATTCTTTAATGTTGTAAATTCTTCTTATATACGGCGGCAAATTGTAAGACAAACCATGACGTTGTTTTGTTGTTAACATGACGTCTCTATGCTACGCGGCTGTAAATGCGTTTGCCCTACAAATAATGCGACACCTTATACCAAATTTAACGTTACTAACATTCCTTTTATGAAGTAATGAAGTAAGATTTCAAATAATGATAAAAAATTAAGGCGTCTGAACGTACCGTATGATAAACCATGCAAACAAAATGTTTTAATGTATACACACACAGTGATTCGGTCATCATTTGAAACTGTAATACCCTACTCCCAGAAGCCATGTTATGTGATAAACACAAATATCATAAATATTATATACGCAACTAAACATATCAACTGGAATTATTTTATTGTTAAAAATAAACAATAATGCCATAAGAAACAAGACAGGGAAGAATACATACTTTAATCGAAATTTTCTTAGTTCAAGGCCCGAAACACAGATTAAAATGCACATGTTATACTTCATAGTGACTAACTGATTATAACTGATGATTGATCGGTTACATCCAATCAATGGTAACCTATTATCAATTGTAAGCTTCAACCGATTGCCCATCACTAGTAATTTGCAGATGAATGATATAATTTGGATCGTGATACCTCATTTTTGCAGCTTATTAGCACAATTTTGAAAAAATTATATAGCGTGTCTGATTTCAAATAATTTTCAGTTTATGGACCTAATTGCTCAATCTGGTGTTACCAACCTCCCAAGGCACATGATTATAATGGATACTATAACAACAGGTAATAATGTGTATTTAAGAATTGATTCACTAATTTTCGGTATACCTGGGGTTTTAACGACTGTAATGGTTGGCAAATTTACCATAAATGCAAAGTGAATAGAAAATTTACCATGAAGCTATTCATGGTAAAGTTGCCATTCATTACCACCGTTCAATCCCCAATATTTCTATTGCATTGACCTTAAATGAAACCCGTTTATTTGCTGCATTTAAATTCCCAGTGAAATAACACTTTTACGTTTTGGGCAGAGTTAAACTAAAAAAGGTATAGTTTATTCGTTTGACTAACTTGAGAACTGTCGTAACTTGCTATAAAAAAGCGTGCAGGGTTGGCAACGTCACTGTTACCAAGTATTATAAAAGGGTCTTCATTTTTCATCCAATCTTTACCAAACTGTACCATATTGTTAATATCAATGAAAGCTCGAACAAGATCGAAAGCCAGCATATCGAACCAGTAACAGCGGAGTTGTGGCCCTTGATTTAGTTAAAAATGCTATATTTTGCCTCGTTTAAGACAATAGTACGTTCATTTCTCATCAGATCTTTACCAAGCTTTATCAGATTGTTAATATCAATGAATGCTTCGACAGATTTGAAAAACAGACAGATCGGACCATTTACACAGGAGTAATGGCCCTTGATTTTCTGAAAAATGCTATATTTTGGCCTCAGTAAAATGAAAGAGCCTTCATTTGGACGGATTTCAGTGAAACTTTTCAGGGATGATCAGTACCAAGCCTAGTTGTACATATCGTCACCGTGTTCCGGTTAAATGATTTCAGCAGAGTTATGTCCCTTTAAATGTTTTAATACACATACTTTGTCTTTACTAGTTCTCCTGAACCCCTGGCTAGATTTAAATGAAACTTTTTAGGGTTGATCAGTTGCAGCTCTAGTTGTGGAATTCATCGCCGTGTTTCGGTTGAATGATTTTTGGCAGAGTTGTGGCCCTTTAAAGGTTTTAATACACAAACTTTGTCTGGACTAGTTTTCCTGAACCCCTCGCCAGATTTCAACGAAACGTTACAGGGATGATCAGCACCAAGCCTAGTTGTGGATATCATCGTCGCGTTCCAGTTTACAGATTTTTGGCAGAGTTATGGCCCTTTAAAGGTTTTTGATGCACAAACATTTTCCGGGCTAATTCTCCAGAACCCCTGGCTGGATTTCATCTGAACTTGAATTGAACTGAACTGGATTTTATAGTCGCACCAATAGCTACGGTCATATGGCAATTTTCCAGCTTCATCTGAACTTGACATGGATGATCAGTAGTAAGCCTAGTTGTGCATATCATCGCCATATTCCGGTTGAATGAATTTTGCAGGGTTATGGCCCTTTAAAGGTTTTAATAGACAAACTTTGTCCAGATTACTGTCTTCTGAACTCCTTGCCAGATTTCAGCGAATCTTGGTGGGATGATCAGTACCAAGCCTAGTTGCACCTGTCATTGCCGTGTTCTGGTTGAATGAATTTTGGCAGAGTTATGACTCTTTAAAGGTTTTAATACACTAATTTCGTACAGACTAGTTCTCCTGAACGTTGGCTGGATTTCAACAAAAATTGGCAGGGATGATCAGTATCAAGCCTAGATGCCAAGTTCTGGTTGAATGATATTATGCATTAACTTCATGTTTAACCAATAGAGCGTCCACAGGCCCTCTTGGGCCTCTTGTTTTGTTGTTGTTTATAATCTTTTTTATATTTTTCAGTGCCATTTCTGCCTTAATTAAGCTGCACCCTTAGATGTCCTGAATATTCAGGAATGTCGAAGAAAAGAATATAGTATGTGTCAGTCTTCCATTGTTTGTGGTTGTTTATGACTGCGTTCTGCTTTAATTGTAGAACTCAGTATTAATAACCTGCAACGGATGGCTTGAACTTGCAACCAAACTAAAAAGGACTGGATGTACATGTACCATTAATGAGGCGCAGTTATCTGTGGTTGATGGATACAATAGTGGGATAAGTGATGTACCAAACAATCAATTGTGGCCAACGATCAGTTATTTAGTAATTGATATTAAGTTATGACATTCCACAAGAGATCATTGCAAAAAATATTATAGCTGAAAACAAAAACAAAACATACAAGCTACTTAGTCAAGAATCCGTCGGATTACCGCCATCTCAAAATAGTACAAAATCAACTCCTTTTTTATATACAAAAAAGTTACATTTTTTCGCGTACAATGCGGAGACGGAGAAGCGAACCCAAGCTGCATTCGTCTAGTGACATTGGTGAGAAGTGAGTGAGTTAAAGTACGTTACCCAGACATGATTTTATATTTTGTAGCGCATCCGTGGTTGAGAGGTAAAGACGCTGCATTGGAAACCATCTCAACGTTGCGGGTTCGAATCCCACTGGGAGCTCGACTTGTAAGTGTCGATTCTTATGGACGACGGGAAGTATACAGTATGTGTCTTACATCTTGTACCCAGGAATAAGTGAGTGGTCTGCTTCCACCACTGAAAAATGTTGACCATCATACATAGCCTAAAATGTGCTGGAAACATTACACGCCAAACAAATAAAAACGATTTAAGTTTTATTTCAATTGCCCTTTACAAAAATGTTCTTAAGTGTTTTCAATAGACCGTGTGTTGAACATTAAATTGAAGTTTACATGTTCAAGGTCAGTGTGAATACTGATGTACATCTGGTGTTCATTCCAATAAGCTGTCCAACAATTTCAGATAATGAGATGAAACCGTTACCATATCATTAATATATTGGGCGTGAACATCACTTAAGTTCAAGGTCAAGCATATTGCGCAAGACATTTTCCCTTGGCTTTGTCCGTCTGATGGGGATGGTAAATAGAAGGTCCAAACCACCAAAGGCTATTCTGTCCGCATGTTAAATAATTATTACAATCTTTCTGACAGTAAGACTAAGGCAAGGTTTCATGATTAATTTTATTCTTCACCTCTCACATGTACTCAAACTAACAAAGACAGTGCACAATATCATAGCATTGAAGTGTAGTAGGACTCAATTGGAGTGTATGTAAATAGATAGGTTTGTAAAACGCGTTACTAGTGTCTCGCCGCAGAGCGATATCGGTAGGTATCGCTTCACATGCAATCGTTATGAGTTCAAATCCCGCTGAAGGTACTAGTTTTTCCTCGTCCGTTTGCAGTAGTATGGTCGGTGGAATTGTCTTTGATGAATGCATAGCATTAAATCTTTTAATTCAATACAGACAAAGCTATAGCGTCCGATAAATTAATGGAAGTTAGAGTACGGACAGCACGCGCGCACAAGGTCACTAAGTACACCATACTACACATAAATTAATAGAGTCTGTCACAGGCTGCTGGTGCCTAACCAGGTTCTTTTTCTATGTTTAGCGTCATTGGGCTGAAAAGTTTTTGAATATCTGGCGCAAAAGAAACAAAACATTTTTGACATTCATATGGAAACCATCGGAAACGTATTTCCACGTCGACGACAACGCAAAACAAGTTATAAAATCACTAGGAAATGTACAACTTGATTCACTGCATCATATCCTAATAGGAATAAACAAAAGTCTTACTACATGAGTATCATTATAACTTGTTTTGTTGTTCGAATATGGTTTCGGTTGAAAAACGTCCAAATAATGATGAAAAATACAGCTGTTTTTACGATGGCCTATTTGGCTCACATTTACTTCACTTCTATTTCTTGACATCCGAATTCCGCATTCCGCATTCCGAATTCCGCATTCCGTACATTTAGGAGTAGGTAAGTATACTCCCTGGTAGTAAGTAAATAGTACGAGTAAAAGACTACTACTACTACTATACTACTACTACTTCTATTTCTACAACTACTACTACTATACTACCACTACCACACCACTACCACAACCACAATAATAGTAATGATAATGATATTAATAATAATAATAATGATAATAATAATAGTATTAATAATAATGTATGCGTGCACGTGCATGTATGTGTTTTGTGAAATCACAGTGTTAAAGATGCAGTTACTTCTCACATTTTATATTTAATAATCATGTACTATAAAGATGTATGAATATTGCCAGTGACCACGAATGTTGTATTTTTTATAATATAACTTTACATTAAATACTATATATAGAGGATCTTACTTACATGAGTACTCATTCATTATTGAATTCATTAAACGAGTTGGCAAAATAATATAATGCGAGGCTCTTGCCGAGCATAATGTCATTTTTGCTAACTCGTTTAATAAATTCAATAATGAATGAGAACGACTTTTATTGCATTTTGCCTGTCGCTTTAACACGCGAAACCCACATAAACCGTGGGAATTGGATCATAGTCATTATCGATATTTTTTACAGCGCATTCTAGGCTTATTTGCATACTTATATAAATAGTAGTATATCGAAAATATAGAATGCTATTATTCCACTCCCACACCGTAAGTTATGTGATAAAATCTGAATATCCCTGTTAATCCTTTGTAAACGTATATACTATTATATCCCATAAATATACACAAACTCTAACTTGAGTATCTGTTGATCCTTGGCACACTATAAACTATAATATAAAATATAAGATTGTCAAAATTACACTTACTATTGATGCAAACATGAAAAAACAAACGTATTTTTTTGTGTGTTGTCTTTTTCATTGTCTATGAGGCGATGACATTACCATCTCCAGGCGCGTAGCTGGGTCCAAATTTGAGTTACGCACCTCTGCTAGGGGGGTCCGGGGGCATGCTCCCCCGTGATTTTGTTTTTGCCAGATGATCATAGGTGCGTTTTGGCGTATATTAAATTGCAATTTTAAGCTTATTTTGACTGCTATTTTAATACACATTGAAATCAGAAGACAACATTAAATCAGGTACGGCATACGTAGCTTTAATACAACTCACCCCTCCCCTTCAGTTTTTATTGCATTTTTCGCATTTTTGTTCTCGATTTTTATTTTTTCTGACATTGACAAATAATTGTACGCACGTGCTTAGGTGCGTAAGCCCAGCTACGCGCCTGCTCTCTTAAACTCTAATTGGTACGAATAAATTGTAATCTTATATCCGAAAGTTAATACGCGGATCCAGGATTTTACCTCGAGGGGGAGCAAAAGTTTTCACAATAACAAGAAACTACAAGACACGTTTCTTTTCGATTTCTTCAGGATGGTGTATCTAGCGGGTGTCCAGGGGGAAGTCCAGATGCGGTCCAAACTTTACAAACCTTAATATTTTATGTAATTTATAAAATCTCAGTCCGGCCCTTCGCACGGGCTTCCCTTTGGATACGCTAGTGATCCACGCTGAATTTATACTCCAACCTGGATCCGCTAGTGATATACACCACCCACACACATAACAATAAAAAAATTTTGTTCTCGATTTTTATTTTTTCTGACATTGACAAATAATTGTACGCACGTGCTTAGGTGCGTAAGCCCAGCTACGCGCCTACTCTCTTAAACTCTAATTGGTACGAATAAATTGTAATCTTATATCCGAAAGTTAAAACGCGGATCCAGGATTTTACCTCGAGGGGGAGCAAAAGTTTTCACAATAACAAGAAAACTACAAGACACGTTTCTTTTCGATTTCTTCAGGATGGTGTATCTAGCGGGTGTACAGGGGGAAGTCCAGATGCGGTCCAAACTTTACAAACCTTAATATTTTATGTAATTTATAAAATCTCAGTCCGGCCCTTCGCACGGGCTTCCCTCTGGATACGCTAGTGATCCACGCTGAATTTATACTCCAACCTGGATCCGCTAGTGATATACACCACCCACACACATAACAATAAAATATTTCTTGACTTCTGAATTCCGAATTCCGCGTTCCGTAATAATGGAATAATAAATTTTCATGTTTGCACTAATACTAAATAAGAGTATTTTTGAAAATCTTATATTGAAGTTTATATTGAAGTTTATAGTGTGTACATACAAAGGATTAACAGATACTCTCCCCGTGTGGCTGCCGGAGTAGAATACACCACTGCAAATCCCGCTAGAGGCAGAGGGGTAGGACCCCCTTTCATGTTCATTTTGTCATTTTTTATCATGCTTATTCAAGGTGCAAAGTTAACGTGGAAACGTGGCTCCATGGTAAATGAGTGTTTACTTTTTACTTTAGAATTTGCAGCAACTCTGCAGTTCTGCAGGTTAGAATGGTCGAGGCCCATTCTCCATATTTTATCTTGATGTAAATGGAGGATGAGCCTGGCATGTTAATCCCTGATAGGCGCCATATAACCTTTCATGTGTTGGTGCGTCGTAAAAACCCAATTCAATTAACATATACTCAAGTAGGAGTTTGTGTTTATTTATAGAGTATAATAGATGTATTTATACAAAGGATACACGGATACTCAGCTTATAGGGAATTTAATTTAAAAATATGTGGTTTATATAAAAATACAATAATCGTGGTCACTGGCAATATTCATACACTTTTATATTACATGATTATTAAATATAAAATGTGAGAAGTAATTGCATCTTTAACAGTAACACTGAGATTTTATAACACACAAACAAGCACATGCACGCATAAATTATTATTATTATTATTATTATTATTATCTTACTACTTACTTCTAAATGCGGAATGCGGAATTGGGAATGCGGAATGCGGAAGTCAAGAAACAGAAGTGAAATAAATGTGAGCCAAATGGGCCATCGTATTTTTTTTTCTCCCGACTCTTCGTTTCCTTTTTCTTGCCTGGTAGGTAGGTTTCGAGAAAGCAACGTTGTTTTTCTCAGTATATTTGTTTTGAATTATGACTGCATCAGTCAGAGGAGAAATGTTTATTTACAGTATAATTTTTATTTGTTATGCAGGATGACTCTTTCAGCCAGAGGAGAAATGTTTGTTTTCATTAGATGTGTTAAGTAGGATGACCCGCTAAAGATAGAAAAAACTCGGTATGGCCTTATTTAAAAACCTCGATGGGCTAAGCCCATCTTGGTGTTGTATAAAAGTCAGTTGGTTCTATATATTACATATGTGTTCATGTGCCTGTATTCAGTTGGTAACCAACTCGCTGAGACTAGACTCTAGATATCACATATTTGTTCATGTGCCTGTATTTATTCTAGTTTTAGTTGTTAATTTTGGATTGACATATATCTATATGATAAAGTAAACACATTCCAGGTTTTACACTGTGCCGCGTGTATATGAAATGGTTTAACTAGAGTAAGTTCGCATTACTCCTTTACTAGACATGCGCAGGACCATAGTTAAACTATAGTTAGTGATCAAAGTCCCTCATGATAAACAATGTATGAGCCAAGCGTGCTTATTTATGGTTTGCTTTTACACTTTTAAGGATCTAGCCAGGAAAATCCAGCATCTTATTTAGCCTACGATCTGATGAAAATGACGTATACCACTATTTAAAAATATTTGTTATTATGGTACACTACAGATGAAATGTATTATCAGAGCCTTCATGCTTATAATCTATAAATAGAATAATCGGCTAAATGACATTATACAATTTTATCATAATAGTGACTTGACTGAGAATGACTTTTGGTGCGAATCTATGGCACCTAGGGTGCCGCCATGTTAACTTAGTAAGACGTAACCAATATGAATTCCTTCAGGACTCATTTGAGATATGATTCCTTGGACTTGATCTAGATGATTAGAATGAGGCTAGAGCTTTCGTAATCTGAAATTCTGCTTCTTATATCTAATAATAACGCATGAATATCAGTGGGAGCTTCGAATGCTTACCCTCTCCGTGAAAGATTTCTCAAATGCAAACTGCAAATAATGTTTTTTCTGCGTCTTATTTGTGTGCTCAAAGATGTGTTTATTTCATCGAAAGTAAATTTTCACGTATATCATCGTGGTATTTACATATTTGTCCTTTGGTACGGCTGTGATATTGGTACAGTTGTGATACGGCTGTGATATTGCCGACTTATATGGTAAATCGTGATTTGATGTCTAAATTATAATTCGAACAATAATCGATCATAATCGTCGAAAGATATATAAAGAGATTAACCCACTCACTTGTGGCTCGGCCCATTTGGTGAGTAGGGTGATGGTGGGGGCAGGGATGTGAGCTCTCCTTGCCTTATCTTCCGTTTAGTCATCGCATAGAAACATTTGAAATTATCAGATAGAATCCTATCGTCCACATTGTTTTTCGAAATATTTCGTCGACACCAAACGGAACAAAATGGGTCCATGGTGAATGACCAGTTTAGGCCGACTCTCCATTACATTAAACAATATGACTGTGTAAATGTGAGTTTATATGATGAACAACTATGTAATAGTTTAAAGTCAATTTCATTTCTTCTTCTTCTTCTTCTTCTTCTTCTTTTCTTCTTCTTCTTCTTCTTCTTCTTCTTCTTCTTCTTCTTCTTCTTCTTCTTCTTCTTCTTCTTCTTCTTCTTCTTCTTCTTCTTCTTTCTTCTTCTTCTTCTTCTTCTTCTTCTTCTTCTTCTTCTTCTTCTTCTTCTTCTTCTTCTTCTTCTTCTTCTTCTTCTTCTTCTTCTTCTTCTTCTTCCTCCTCTTCATCTCCTTCTTCGCGATGAAGAACGGGACACCAAACGTAACAAAATGGGTGAATGACCAGTTTAGGCCCACTTTCCATTACATTAAACCATATGACTGTGTAAATGTGAGTTTATAAGATGAACACTATGTAATAGTTTAAAGTCAATTGCATTTCTTCTTCTTCTTCTTCTTCTTCTTCTTCTTCTTCTTCTTCTTCTTCTTCTTCTTCTTCTTCTTCTTCTTCTTCTTCTTCTTCTTCTTCTTCCTCCTCTTCATCTCCTTCTTCGCGATGAAGAACGGGACACCAAACGTAACAAAATGGGTGAATGACCAGTTTAGGCCCACTTTCCATTACATTAAACCATATGACTGTGTAAATGTGAGTTTATATGATGAACACTATGTAATAGTTTAAAGTCAATTGCATTTCTTCTTCTTCTTCTTCTTCTTCTTCTTCTTCTTCTTCTTCTTATTCTTCTTCTTTTTCTTCTCCTTGCACTTGCTTCTGGCCCTCTCGCTTGCTCACCGGTTCCCTCCCCACCCCCACCTCCACATAAACTATTGAACACTTAAAGGTGAATGGCCACTCTTTCTGTAGTATTATCAATTAACACATTTAACTCTTAAACATCATATGAACATTTCTTGATAGTCCCGGAGAGAAACATATATTTAAAACCGCTACTAAGCCGTATGTACAAATACGTATTATGTGCATGACGTAGATACTATTTTTACCACTGTGTGACTGTACGGGGATATTTGGTAAATCTGAATTGTAAAGCTGCACAACTATCGCCAGATAATTGATAAATACAAAGTTTTTTACGTCATCAAATAAAATGTTATTCTCGCTTTTCACAGATATTGCAATGTGTGAATTTTAAATATATATTGCTGTGTATTTATTTCAATTTTAAAAAAACATAAACATGTTCATGAAACAAAACATGGCCGGAGAACGTTAACGCCCTACCTACTCCTATCCGATATTGACAAATGTCCAATCTTATAAGATATATGCACTTGAAAGTTATTAATACAATGTAGCAATTTTACGCAAAGCCCGCCACACTTCCTCATTTATCTACCGCGGTCATTGCACAATGGTAGATAATATGCCGGAGGCCCTGATTGCAATCCACAGCATGGTCATACTAAATACTTCTGTTTTAAATGGTTATCGTGGCTCCGTTGCCTGACGCTCAGCATATACTATAAGGGGTGGTGTTAGGACTGGTCGGCCAGGTGTCAGTCCAATGTGACTGGATTGATTTGCATGTGTCTACGGCGAAGTATTTGAGTTGGTAGAGCTTACTGCAAATAGACACACACACACACACGCACACACACGCGCACGCACGCACGCACACACACACACACACACACACACACACACACACATATTAATCGCTTATCTTTATTTATTGCTTCGCTTATCATCTCACAATTGCCATGCGTATGTGTTATCAAATATGCGGTTGATACAAGTGACCCATTTTGAGTTTGAAAAAGGGCAACGTATCATGTTGTAGATAGCCGGCAGTTTAATGATAACACGTCCATTTACTAAACGTCTGTATTTTGATTATAAGTGTGCTTTGACATGCATTGTTAAATGTGTTTATGGAGCCTTTAGCATTTCTACGCTGTTGTGTCTTTTGACATTGTCGATACCATAACGAACAGCAGTTTAATGTGCAGACTTGGTGTTACTAACATTAATGGGGTTATTCACACAAACCCCACCCAAGTTTAGAATTGGATTGGTATTTAACGGTACATTATAAAGTGAAATATGAAGGTGCCGTCTACTGTAGGTGGGCCAATAACGAAAACTACGTATGAATGAATTGGAATACCCAACGTCAAATGCACAGAAAATCAAGTAGGTGCTATATGTATTATTTGATTAATATTGTCGAAAGTCGAACGTTGTGGATGGGGGTCCTCAGGGTACGGGAGACAAGGGGCTGGGATCATGAGACGAGCGGGCGGTGTGCGGGAGATAAGGGGGCGGGTCGGGAGACAATGGGGCGTGGGAGGGAGTGAAAGGTAGGGATAGTTTTAAAATATCAAGTTTGTAAAGATAAAAGATGAAGAATTGTTTTAGTTTGAGAGTCATTTTTTCGTGAAATAATCTTTCTATATAGTATAAAAAACCTTAATTTGGCATTAGATGATCTTAAAATGAAGAATTATGACCTACTTATGGTTATTATTCTAGTCTGCAGACATTTATGTGGAAGGCAATTCGGTTTTGTTATGGATACTGCTGCAACGAGGACAAAGTGGGATATCTCACCTCTCTTTCCTACGGAATCCTACTAGGGCCATCGCGATTTCGCGTTTTCAATTTCGCGAGATTGCGAGATTGCAAAATAAATTTCTGCAAGCCGTTTCAAACTTCATGCAAACCTCGCGAGTTTATAAAGTTTTCATTTGGACGAGATCGCGAGAATGCGAAATAAATCTCGCATTCTCGCAGTATTCTACAATGAAATAAACGCGAGCTTTGCAAATCAAACTTCGTGCAAACCTCGCGCTTTTATATTGGCCTATTGTGCGATAGAAAAAAACGCGAGAATTACGCGCAGTTTGGGTTTGCAAACCTCGCGTTTTTTTCTTCGATGTACCAGAGGGCAAAAACAAGAAAACATATTTCTAGGTAAGCGTATTCATGCCTCGTCTTGTTGGGTTATATTGAATTTCTTAATTTAAAATAGCTCGAGTTGTTATGATATATATCTATAAATCGATATAAGTATGTCGACAAAACACGATGTAATTAAATAAATGCAAAACAAATACGTTGAAATGGTTCTTTATTTTACAATAAATAAATTTTAGTGAACTTGACTTTTTTTTTCTTTTCTTTATATCGCGTTGAGACAAAATGAATAAAAAATATATTAGTATAAAGGTACTCGACGTAATGAGTAGTATCTGATATACAGGAGATATTTATCTGATATACACGATATATTTATTTCAAGCTATGTACAGTTTGTCGATTATGTTATATAAAGATGTCGATTTAAAATCTTAAACAAGTTAAAACAAATCGAGTTAACGTAATGTTTTAATTAAATACAATTTACAAAGGAATGGTTTCGTTTACACTAGCCTCGGTCATCCGGTCTGCTTCTCATTTCTTCTTTACTCTATGCTATTCCGATTTGTCTCGGTAACCCGGCCTGATTCAGATTTCTTAGCTAAGGTATGATCTTCAGAACCAAGACCTGGGGAAAAACGACAAGTAATGGGGCAATTTTGCAGAGACTTTGAGAAATTAAAAAAATAACGTATTTTCAAGTTAATTATATGTTCATTTCTTATGTTTAACTTGTGAGAAACAGCAAGTGATGTCAAGCAATGTAGCAAAAATGAGATATAGGGTCCTATAGAAACCACAGCGTCCAAACGTCTCTAGCACTAAAGTCCAAATCCAGAGAAACTAACTAAAGAAAAACTAAGATGTTGTTGTAAAGCTATATAAAACACAAAATAAGAAACATTTCAGAAATTATCCAGAATTGTACTGAACAACCACAGCAAGAAACCCAATCTAGGGTACGACCAGAAAACCCGATGGACGAACCTACCTCCCTTTGTCGGGGTTTCAGTAGGTGCAATCATAGAGTTCCAAGAGGTTGTCCAGTCATCGCACAAGGAAAAAGTGAAGCGTAGTGACTGACCGTGGAGGGGTCAATCACTAAACATGCAGTGCGTTGTAATACTAAAGGGTCGTATCCTTTTCTGACTAACATCCTGATTAATTTTGTAAAGTGATCAGGAAACTCGCCAGATCTCTTTATCTTTCGAAGTTTAAAGTCCACATCTCCATAAAATAAGAGTTGTGATATTCCTAGTCATAGAAGTGTTTTAAGGTTGGTGTTGTACTTCTCCAGTAGGTTTTCGAGAAAAATTTGAGAATTATCTACGTAGTTGGTGACTATTATCGGTAACCAGACTATTATAGTCACATTAAGGAAACCGTTTATACCACGTGTGGTATTTTCTAGAAGAGAGTCAAATATGATATCCCAGGCAAGTAACCAGCATTTGATTGATCTGTATTCGTTGCTGTTCCTTTGCACTCCCAACAGTAGATAAGATATGCATGATATTGTATACTTAAAGCGACAGAGTACCTATATCAATCAATTTATTATTTGTAGTCATGTCTTTATTTGTTCACCAGCTCATGTCGAAATCGGGTATTTGAGCGAGCAAATTTAGCACAGGAAACCATTTACGGTATATACATCGACCAGTGCACATTGTACCTATACACAGGTTATAGAAGAAAAAAAAAAGTTAACATTTTTCGAGGCTCGAACACACTACCTTCGGATTTCAAGTCCGGTGCTCTATCTACTGAACTACAACGCTACTTGAGAAAATAGTATACTAACTAGCATATATTATGAGGCAAAATAACTTAACATATTTGAACGCAACTAAAGACGGATCAATACATTTGTAGTCCATATTGTCGCACGTGTAAATTAGCATTGCCTGGTGTAATACTGTATGTTATAAATATGAAACTAATACTTCGCCTCAAATCAACCAAATCTCGACTTGTTATTTAGCGTTTGATGAGTTTGTGTGCGCGCGCTTGTTATTACGTAATGCCTATTTAGTGTTAAAAATGCTACAACATACCAATAAATAGCAATGGTCTAGTGGTTCAGCGTACACCTTTCAAAACTTACAAGTGCAAGGCTGTGGTTCAAATCCCGTTCCGAGCAACTATTTTTTTATCACATATATTCTGGAGCCGTATATTTATCGATATTACCTGTACGGAGGCTAAATAAAAATGTGAGGTGTTAGTCGATTTAAAACTACTTCGCACGTGACTCATTCATATTCATGAGTTATTATATAAAATATATATATAAATAGGGACTATACAACTTTAAGTACTAGTATACATGGTTGTATCAACATACTTTTGTATATTATCGACACTTTTTTATTTTTAAAAAGGTATAACACAAACTATATCATCGACTATATCTGAAAACATTAGCTCCACATATAGAACCCACACAACAAGTACAACTTCACAGAACAGTTCTTCTCTTGTTGTTCTTCTGTAATAAGAGACTACAATTAGAGTGTCACTTCACTTAATAACATGTAACCAAGTTGTTTTCTGTGATATTCTTGACTTCATTTCTTCAAACCGGATGAATTGAATTGAATTGGATTTGACAGTCGCACCAACAGCTAAGGTCATATGGCGACTTTCCAGCTTCCACTGATGGAGAAAGACCCCAGGTGCCCCTCCGGACAATTTTCGTGCACGGGCGGCCACCTGGGTAGAATCACCGACGTTCCGCAATCCAGTTGGATGGCTTCCTCACATAAAGATTCCTAGTCAAACCGGACGAACAGATCAACCGTTTCTATCATCAATTTCACGTATTCTACAATGACCTCCTCCTCGGCTCTGGTAAGAACTACTTTTATCCAGACATTTCCAGAACGACACGATCAGCCAGTTTATCAATTTAAGTCGTCCGAGATAAAGCCATAGCTTCGAAAGGTCGTCTCATACTAATGCAATTGCCTTTCGCATTTTAGAACGTCTGTACTGTTGATGTTTAAGTTTTAACATTATGCGGTAATATCTAGAATAATAATATAATGTGTCAGTTTGGTGACCATATGCCAATTAGTGCGATTACACGGACAACATTGCCAAAATAATATCTTAAACTGTTTTGGAATCCCGAAAGCCACTGAATACAAGCGAAAACAAGTCGAGAAAAGAAAAGTAGTGTGTCAAAAGCAATATATGGACAAGTGAATGAATGCGTAACACCAGCGCAAAAAATACCAGACTATATAGTTTTAGCACCATATTCCGTCAGCGGAAAGTTTAATTTGTAACACTAGCTGTGGCTAAAATAAAACAATATATGTAATATATACATATTTCTTCAACTTATATAATTCTATGAGTATGAGTATTTAATTCACAAAATGTATACATATTTCCAATTACACCCACCCACTTCCTGCCTTATAAGCGATACTCCACTTTTGTTAAAATTAAAAACCCTAATTATATGAACGTTTCTGCAAAGCGTCTACTGTAATGCTACATTACCGCTCTATATAGGTGGATAATTTAAACGTATTGCACATTTAAAAGTTGTACATGTTGCAGTTATCAGATTGTGCATTGTATGTACTCAGTTTTCCCTCTAATACCTCAGTAGATTCGTTGACAAACAATGCTAATTTTATTTTGGCTGAATCAACATTTCCATAAATTATTTAAGATTCCACTCGTTTGACAGTAGATAACATATCAGATATACTATGGGTAAGATTTTAAAGAGAAGTCTGCTAATTGAGCGTGAAAACCCTCTGAGGTTAATGCAACAGTATGGCAAACAATGTCGACTTCCTTATTCGAATATTAAATTAGTAACCTGCGCATTTTGATGTGATAACCTGGCTTTGTCATTTCAAGTTAAAGGATAGTTTCACCAGTGGAATGTTTTAAACTAACACTACAGTTTTTATTTTAGTCTTTATTGACTTTACCTGTTCATATTTAAAATAGTAAGATGTCATTATCCGTGTCTGTATCATAGTATTTATTTTCCTCATAGTATTTATTTTCCTGTGAAGAAACTTAAACCCGACCACAACTGACACGCACACCCACATTTTTACTATTTACATCACCGCTCTCGTGTAATCTCCTTCCGTATTTGGGAATTTAAACCCTCCCAATACATGAATACAATTTCAACACAAATTACGACACCTGTTCACAGTCTCTAAGCAACTTCATTTAAACGGAGATCCTTAAAGGCACGTAATGCAACCCTTTATCTGTCGTGTTCGGAGAAAATCTGCACACCTTTCGAAGTGATACCCAGTGGTAACGTTTGCGATACAAAACTCATGACATTCAAATTTGTGACATTCCAAAATGGTCTTCTATCATCTCAATCATCAAATACAACCACCTATGAGCAGATAACGAAATGGAGATGCATTTTCACTAAGGGATAGTTTAGGGATCTATTAGGTTTTATTTTTCGACATATATAAATGGAATTTTGAAAGTCAGTTATTCACAACCATACCTTAAAGCTTCATACCATATACATAAACCGCACACCTCTTTGCAAGCTTGTCTTTCATTGTACTTTCATGTTTACCAGTACATGACGACTTCGGGTATATGGACGTGTTGAAAAACTGCAATAGGTACTCCGACAGAGTATTATTTACCGCAAGAGTAGCACAAGGCCCAGTTATAGGTCCGATCTTATTCCTCATATATATTGATTTAATGACCTATCAGATAAGATACATCAAATGTAAGACTGTACAGATGATACCACAGTGCATATGGCTGTCTTTAGTTTCCAAGATGCCCAATTTCTGCAGTGAAACCTTAAAAACACTCTCCCTATCTGTATAAAGACTGGTATATAGAGTTTTAATCCAGGTATGTGCACAGCCATCCATGTAACAAGATCAAAACTCAAATCTAATCGACTTGCACATTGCATGGTCACACACTGGAAACAATTAGAAGTACTAAATACATGGGTGTCAACATACGTATTGATCTTACCCGGAAAGATCCTGTCAAAAATGTCAATTCTTCAAGCAACATATAGCTCTGCAGGCTTGTTAAAAGCGCAAAAAAACAACCATAAGATCAACTGCGTACAAAGCACTAGACCGGGTGTTCTTCCCCAGTCTTGTCATACTCGACACAATATAGACAAAATGGAGATGAATTTGACGAAGAGCTGACGGGTGGTTGCAAAATGATTTCTCATATGAATCTAGTGTCACAATATGCTTGACATCCTGAACTGACAATATTTTAAGATCTTTCTTGTCGTGCTCTTTATTGTTTTTTCTCTTATTCTGGCTTCTGCCACGTCATTGAGTACCTTCATTGTGGCTTTCTAGGCTATTGTTTGTTTTGTATTATATTTACACGAGCATATTTGTGTTTTACTTATATTGCCTATTGATGCAACCTTGTTGGTTAGAGATTAGATCATGGCGGGGATTTCTTTATTTACACTGTCCTGTTTTAATGGGATGACAGAAGGGTAAGTGTAAGGTTTGGTGCACCCTAGAACCGGGTTAAACCCCCAGTGGCCTACTTTGCCACTTACCGTTCCAAGGCGGTAGACCTATTGTCATCCCTTTTGTGTTTGTGAAGTCGTTTACTTTTATTATTACTTTCGCCTTCTTGTTTGTCTGTTTGCATGTTTTTTTCTGTGTTTTGTGGTTGACTATCCTCCTTGAATGCTACTTTCCCTGTCCGATCTTTTTATATTTCTTTCTGAAGCCAATGCCTAGTTGCAATCCAAATGCCTACATGCATCCAGCCTCCTACGAGGCTATCTAGGCTGTCAAATCCACTAGCCTTTCGTCAAATCATCACTGTTTGTCTATATTGTGTTGAGCATGAATTTATTTTTAGAATTATTTTTTTGAATTTTTTTTTTATTTAAATTTTTATTTTTTTTATTTTTTGTATTGCCTTTATTTAAATAAAGGCCTATTATTAAAGGCAGTAAATAGGAAAAATGTATCATTTTGTAAAAATTCCAACAAAATTAAGAAATTTAAGCATAATGGTATGGTTCCAAAAAACAATATTAAATCTCAATATGCATGGTGACCTATAAATTTAATTGAATATATTGTCTAAATTTATGTTCAAATAAGTGCCTAGAAAGTTTGAACAAATTCTGTTATTAGGAACATAACGAAAAAGGAAAATATACCATTTCTATATAATTTCATACACAACTTGGCCTTTTAGCATAGGGGTAGGGTTTCAAATTCTTTTTCTAAACAACCATGGGGACCTATCATTTTTATTGTACATTTAGTTTTCATATATGTTAAACTATGTGCTTAGAAAGTTTAAAAAAATTCTGTTATTGGGAACATACAAAGAAAAAAGGAAATTGTATCATTATGGGCTAATTTGTGCATAAATTGTGGTAATGGTCTCAACAGATTTTGTAAAAAAATATAGGTTTTACATAAAGATGAGCCTTAAATGTTATTGTAATTAAATGTTCTTTATTTTAATACAATTTTAGCAGAATTGTGACCAATGAATAAATGATTAGACTTCAAAAATATCTTATTTAGCTATTTCATTGACTTGTTCAACTTTTTGGACAGATTGACATGACGTTAACATAACAAATTATTTTTGCATGGTGACCTACCATTATTTTTGCTTTTTCTGTCTATATGTATAACAGTATCCCTATGGGTACGAACTGTGCACCACTTGTCGCAGATTTGTTCTTATTTTGCTATGAAAGGGATTTCATGTTGAGTCTTTCACCAGATACCAAGGCAGATGTTATTGAAGCCTTTAATGATACCTCTCGGTATCTGGATGACATATTGAATATTGACAACCCTTTCTTTCCAACTATGGTTAATTATATTTATCCTAAAGAACTTCAGCTTAACAAAGCTAATATATCTGATAATAACGCTTCTTTTCTTGATCTAAATCTCTCGATTGAAAATGGTAAAATAATTAGCAAAATCTATGACAAGAGAGATGATTTTAATTTTGACATTATTAATTATCCTCACTTGGATGGGGATGTTCCCCGAGCAACTTCTTGTGGGGTATATGTGTCTCACTTATTCGTTTTTCTAGAGCTTGTACTCGAGTTGAGGACTTTAATATTCGTAATCTTTGTATAACTAAAAAGTTACTCAATCAGGGTTACCGTTACCATAAACTTCGTAAAACCTTTGCAAAATTCTTCAGATATAAAGTGTTTGTCAAAAGAAATATAAAAAAGATAGGACAGGGAAAGTAGCATTCAAGGAGGACAGTCAACCACAATACACAGAAACAAACACGCAAACAGACAAACAAGATGGCAAAAGCAATAATAAATGCAAACGACATCACAAACACAAAAAGGGTTGACAATAGGGCTACCGCCTTGGAACGGTCAGTGGCAAAGTAGGTCACTGGGGGTTTAAACCGGTTCTAGGGTGCACCAAACCTCACACTTACCCTACTGTCATCCCATTAAAACAGGACAGTGTAAATAAAGAAATCCCCGCCATGATCTAATCTCTAACCAACAAGGCAGCATCAATAGGCAATATAAGTAAAACACAAATATGCTCGTGTAAATATAATACAAAGAAACAATAGCCTAGAAAGCCACAACAAAGGTACTCAATGACTTTGCAGAAGCCAGAGCAGTAAGAGAATAAACCATTAAGGGCACGACAAGAAAGATCATGGACAAACATCAAACGCCACCGTCCCAATGGGTTTAGGTAGGCGTCATCATAGGGTCCACAGCCCGTCCGGTCATCGTACAATTAAAGAGGAAAGCATAGTGGCGAACTGTAAAAGGGTCCACCACCAAGCATGCAGTACGTTGCAAAATGATAGGGTCATAACCTCTTTTGATAAACTTTTTAACAAGTTTAACAAAGATAGTATGAAGGTGATCATGACCAAGAATCTTACGAAGTTTATAAATCACATCACCATAGAAGTCAGGTTGTGATAGTCCTTGTCGCAGAAGAGTCCTTAAATTACTTTTATATTTGGAAATAAGATCAGGGTTACGATCATAAAATTTTCAAAGGTTTTACAAAGTTTATGGTAACGGTAAGTCCTCAACTCGAGTACAAGCTCTTGAAAAACGAATAAGTTGAGACACATACACCCCATAAGAAGTTGCTCGGGGAATATCCCCATCTAAGTGGGGATACTTAACAATGTCAAAATTAAATCATCTCTCTTGTCATAGATTTTGCTAATTATTTTACCATTTTCAATCGAGAGATCTAAATCAAGAAAAGAAGCGTTATTATCAGATATATTAGCTTTGTTAAGCTGAAATTCTTTAGGATAAATATAATTAACCATAGTTGGAAAGAAAGGGTTGTCAATGTTCAATATGTCATCCAGATACCGAGAGGTGTCATTAAAGGCTTCAATAACGTCTGCCTGGGTATCTGGTTAAAGACTCAACATGAAATCCCTTTCATAGCAAAATAAGAACAAATCTGCAACAAGTGGTGCAAAGTTCGTACCCATAAGGATATCAACAATTTGTCTATAAATGGTGGTTCCATACCTTACGAAAATATTATCTAATAGGAAGATGAGTGCTTCACAAACTTCATAGCAAGTCCACATAGTATAATTGTCTAAACTACCGTAAGTAAAAAACGCTTTTATATTATTACATGCCAAAAATGTAGTCTTTTCTCTAGCGAAAGTTTTTTGAATAAGAGAAATTAGCTTGTCATTAATAAGGTGATGTGGTAAGGTTGTATAAAGGTGACGCTAAAGAAACTGAGCATCTTGGAAACTACAGACAGCGAGGTACACTGTGGTATCATCTGCAGTGTTACGTTTGAAGTGGTGTTATCCGATAGGTCTTCTTATATTTGGGGATAAGATCTGACCAGAACTAATCCTTGTGGTACTTCCGCGGTAACTGGTACCCTTCGGTAACTGGTACTGAATCACTGAATTGTTTCGTTTCCTATGCATCAATGATATTCTTTGATGATTGATATGCGAGAAGGCCGTTTTGGAATATCACAGTTTTGAATATCATGCGATATTATCATTGAGTAGCACTCACGGCACAGACAGCTGTACCAGAGAGCGTTTAGCAGGCGTGTTTGCGTGCTGGCGTCGTCAATGCACCAGTGAAACATTTAGCGTCACTGGCTGCTTCTCATAAGTTGAAAGTAAGAAACTGACATGTAATTAACTAAATAGTCAATACGTTTTTCATAGAATCTCTCAAAAAAGCACTAAAGTGAGTGGCGATTTCAACCATCCATTTTCCCCAGGACTTGGTTCTGAATCCACGAAGCATAGTGTAGTAAAGACATCAGAGCATGCCGGTCAACCGAGGCTAGACTAATGCTTCTTTAAAAATGTTGACATCAAAACTAGGTCATAACGAATAACGTGTATGATCTTGATTGAACAACGTTAGTTTCTATATCCTGGAAGGAGTGGTCACTTTTAATTTATGTCTTCAATCTTGCGGTCAGGCGACATTACACACATAAAGGGGTGACAAAATGGGGTAACGCCTGGAACGGTCAATGGCAATAAAGGACAATGTGAGGTGTGTGTGTGTGTGTGTGTATGTGTGTGTGTGTGTGTGTGTATGTGTGTGTGTTGGGGGACGGGTTGGTTAAACCAGGTTCTATCTACTAGTGCACCGAACTTTACTCTTACTCTATTGATTAAAGTAAAACTTATGTATGACTTGTTTATGTTTTTACATGTGAGTCATATATCAGGTTATATTTTCACTGTTATTTTTCACTGACGGAACAGCTCTTTCGTTTTTAGAAAATAACTAATACATGTATGTCATTAGCTTGAAAATGTTCTACACGGATTCAGTCATGTGAAATAGCACCAAAGCCTTTTGGAAAATTGCCATTTATGTAAGGGGAGATTCTGGCGAGACTTTGGGAGATTTTATGTGACTTTCACCATAAACGCATATTTATATTAATTAAACGTTTTAAAATTTAAACTGTTGTGTTCATAATTGGCGAAATTTATACTTTCTTATCTTTCATTTTGAAATACTATTGATTGTTATCCGTTATTGGTTAATTTAATGTTATCTGGTAATTATTTTTATCTCTCTCCTTCTCCACCACATATCGTAAAATGTAAAATTTAGGATTGTTATTTTATTTTATTTACTGTTAACTGTTTCTAGTATTGTTAATTCATTGTTATCTGTTATCATCAAATTCAATTTGCTGTTATCCTGTTATGGGACCCCTCCGGCTATCCGATCCCCACCCAGCCCACCCTGAAGTAGCTTTATTTACAACATAACCTTGACTTTTATTTGCCTGGAAAACGCGCGAATAAAGTCGGCTAATCGCTAGTGGGCGCTTTATCGGCCTAATCTGCTCAGATCGATATCTGCATGTAAGACATATACGACATATACATCATACGGTTTTGGCTGTCCGAGACTAACGTCTCCGTGGCCGAGGTATTAACGACGTTGCGTTGTAATCCTTCTCTCCTCTCACCGCTGAGGGTTCGAATCCCACTGGGAGCTCGAATTGTAATAGAGGAAGTGTTGATTCTTAAGAATGGCGGGGAGGTGTACAGTACTGGTTCTATCCAGGAGAAGTGGGTGGCCTGCCTCCACCACAAACAAATTCACCGTCATATATATAACCTTACATGAGTTGACAATGACGTAACACGCCATACAAACAAACTGTCCGAGACTAGAATACACGTAACATAGTGTAGTAAAGAAATCAGAAACAGGTCGGACGACCGATGCCGATCATTCCGGTGTAAATTTGATTAAATTAAAACATGACGTTAACTCGAAATGTTTTATCATTTTTTAGATTTTAAATCGACATATTTATATCACATAATCGACAAACTGTACATAGCTTGAAATAAATATCTGGTGTATATCCGATAAATATCTCGTCTAATACAGATACTACACATTAGGTCGAGTACCTTTATATTGATATATTTTTATTTATTTTGTTTCAACGCGATAAAAAAGAAGAGAAAAAATGTCAAGTTCACTAAAAACGATTTATTGTAATTTAAAGAACCATTGCAACGTATTTGTTTTGCATTTATTGAATAACATCATGTTTTAGCGACATGAATATATCGATTTATAGATATATATTTTAACAACTCGAATTATTTTAAATTGAGAAATTCAATATTACCCGACAAGACGAGGCACGAATACGCTTCCTACGGAAGCGTATTCGTGCCTCGTCTTGTTAGGGTATATCGAATTCCTCAATGTATAGTAACTCGAGTTGTTATGATATATATCAATAAATCGATATATTTTTGTTTACAAAACACGATGTAATTCAATAAATGCATTACAAATACGTTGAAATGGTTCTTTATTTTACAATCTATCGTTTTTATTAAACTTGACATTTTTTTCTTTTCTTTATATCGCGTTGAAACAAAACTGATCCAACAAAGGGTAAAAAAAAAATAGAAAAAAAAAAAATAATTAAAAAAAAAAAATTAAAAAAAAAAAATAAAATTTAAAAAAAAAAATAAATAAAAAAAAATAAATAAAAAATAATAATAATAATAAAATTTATAAAAAAAAAATTAGAAAAAAAAAGAAAAAAAAGGAACAATTTAAAAAAGAAAGAAAAATATTTGTACCCATAAGCCAAAATAGCTTTTAAAAAATAACGAGCAATTTTTAGTGATTTTATTTTTACAAGTTTTGTTACTATGGCAACCACATTTCTTATGCGAATCTACCCAAAAGTGGAGGTGTATATCTACACCATGAGACAAACATTCTGCCAAGTTTGGCATTGGTAGTGCCAGCTGTTATTGAGTATCACGAAGACAAGCGATTTTTAGTGATTTTTTACAAATTTTGTTACCATACCAACCACATTTCTTATGCGAATCTACCCAAAAGGAGAGGTGCACAACTAGACCATGCAACAAACATTCCTGCCGAGTTTTGGGTTTGTAGTGACAGCTGTTCTTGAGTTATCGGGAAGACAAGCGATTTTTAGTGATTGTTTACAACTTTTGTTACCATGGCAACCACATTTCTTATCCGAATCTACCCAAAAGGGGAGGTGCACAACTACACCATGACACAAACATTTCTGCCGAGTTTCGAATTTGTACTTCAAGCTGTTTTTAAGTTAGCACGAAGACAGGCGATTTTTAATGTTTTTATATGTTTTGTTACCATGCCAACCACATTTCTTATGCGAATCTACCCAAAAGAGAAGGTGCACAACTATACCATGACACAAACATTCCTGCCAAGTTTCGAGTTTGTAGTGCCAGCCGTTCTTGAGTATCACGAAGATAAGCGATTTTTAGTAATTTTTTACAAGTTTTGTTACCATGCCAACCACATTTCTTATCCGAATCTACCCAAAATGGGAGGTGCACAACTAGACTTTGACACAAACATTCCTGCCGAGTTTTAAGTTTGTAGTTCAAGCTGTTTTTGAGTTAGCGCGAAGACAGGCGATTTTCAGTGTTTTTTTACATGTTTTGTTACCATGCCAACCACATTTCTTATGCGAATCTACCCAAAAGGAGAGGTGCACAGCTACACCATGACACAAACATTTCTGCCAAGTTTCGAGTTTGTAGTGCTTGCCGTTCTTGAGTTATCACAAAGACAAAGAGGACCGACCGACCGACATACCGACATACCGACATACCGACATTTTTTTTATATGTTTTGTTACCCTGGCAACCACATTTCTTATGCGAATCTACCCAAAAGGGGAGGTGCACAACTACCCCATGACACAAACATTCCTGGCAAGTTTCGAGCTTGTAGAGCCAGCTGTTCTTGAGTTCTCGCAAAGACAAGAAGATTATGGACCGACCGACAGCCTGTGCAAAGCCATATGCTCCCCCTTCGGGTAGGGGGGCATAATAAAGAACCATTTCAACATATTTGATTTGCATTTATTGAATTACATCGCGTTTTGTCGACATGCACATATCGATTTATTGATATATATCATAGCAACTCGATTTATTACAAATTGAAAAATTCAATATAACCCAACAAGACGAGGCACGAATACGCTTCCGTAGCTTCCGTATATTTCTTATTCTCGTAATCTAATAAGAATAAACTCGCGAGGTTTGAACGAACGGTTTGAACGACGTTTGATTTGCAATACTCGCTTTTGTTCACTGTACAATATGCCGATATAAAATCGCGAGGACGGCTTAATCATTTACATACACGATTATAATTTTTATACTGTTATGAATTTCAATAGACTTTAATAACCATAAGTTTTTCAATACGGGATTTCTATCCCGAGTGAAACTTCGTCCGCATAAACAAGCGAGTGCGCTAAAACGTGCTTATTTATTAAGACGTATTTTTACTAGTATTGAAAAACTCTTTATAATTAAATCATATGTTTATTTATTTATTATCACTGCTCCGTCCCTCAGATGATCTCATAAACTACTCGCAAGAAATGAAATATATTTATTAGTGTCTAATTCACCGTTTCAAGCTATGTATATCAAAAGTACCATAACTTCATTATATGAATGTACTTGTGTTCAAATTATTAAATTTAATTGGAAGTGTACTCCATAATAGGGATTAAATGACGAAAGATACATACATGTTTCAAAGTTAGTAATAAAAGTACAGAACAAGGTCAACTTTTGTAGAAGTTATACACTAACTACAGTATGGTGGTTAATTACAGGTTTTTATCGCTCACTTTATTGAACGGCAAAACATAGCGATATATTTTCCGACGGCTGTGCTGTCACCACTTGGCTAATGTGTTTGTGAATATTTCCAAAACCGTCAAATATATTGCTTTACAACTTGGTACGTACATTTACTAGGTAAGGCTGACTTCCTGATGCAGTTCCACCCCACCATAGACTTTAACCTTGAATTAAATACTCACATTAAATCAATTGATTACATTGTTTCTTAGTTGTTTGATGTTAAGATTTTTGAATCAATATTACCCCAACACTGTCAGAGGTACGGTTTTGTAACTCGGAATTTACTTTTACTTAGATAAGCCATACCTTGATCGTAAAGAAAACATAACCTACCTTATAAACTTAATTCATAAGAAATCACTCTCGGTAGCATTGATGATAGCTTTATGATGGTCTTGATGTTAGAAGAAACTGAAAAACAGCGGAGAAACCTACGTCTCAGAGAGTACATTGTTTTGTGTTGGTCTAAATATTCGTTTGGGTAAGCCCTACTTAACTGATCAAGCCCTGTCCTACCACTGACTCTGGTCCCATTTACAAATAAATGTTTTGCTAACATTTAGGTAAGTTTTTATTCTTAACGTCTTCATAAATGTTTAAGATAAAGTTTAAACATTTACTGAAGCAATATTTGGTTTAACATTCACTTAGGTATCCTCCGCCCATCTTTTGTTTTTGGCTTTGTTTTTACCACATTCAAAGAACGGTGTCAATGTTGTTTTGTATAGTTAAATGCAAATATACTATTTTTAAAGTTTCAAATGTATTGCTTTTGTACTTATTGTTAACATGTATAGGAATTACCACAACCAATAAATCTATGCCCAACTCCATAATTGACATTTACCTTGATAATATGGCAATGGAAATTAAACAATAGCCACTGTGCCTATTCCTTTCCGTCATTCAAACGTTGGTCTCCAAAACGAGTAATTTGTTTGCCTTCTTTTCTGTAAATGAATAATCTATGCCAGGTATATCAGTTATTCGTGTTCACTGTAAACAACCTCTTACATCCCTTCCACTACCATCCTCCTTATAAATCAACCGTTACTCGGTATAAGAGAGGTGATGGCCTTGTTAGTTATAGTGTTATGTTAAGATACATATGGCAATGATTTTTCTGTTTGAATATAAATAAACTGAATTCGTTGTGATATATTTCTGTAATGCCACACAAAACAAAAACGCAACACATGAGCAACACATGAGCATTTATTGGTATGGTTCGCTGTGTATTTCAAGTAATATTAATCCGTCTCATAAGAAATTGACAAAGTTACGAAGTCTCTAGTTTTACATAAATGGCTTGTAGCTGAGAATGACCCGTAAACATAATATCAGTATTGATGTTTAATGGTGTCTACTAAAATAAGAACATCGTTGAACAACATTAATCACTTTAACCGTCCGACAACTTGAATGCATGTATCACTTTATCTCAGGATGACTTCAACTATGTA
The DNA here is from genome assembly GCA_037043455.1 of Cyrtodaria siliqua. NCBI lineage: Eukaryota > Metazoa > Mollusca > Bivalvia > Adapedonta > Hiatellidae > Cyrtodaria > Cyrtodaria siliqua. The sequence continues at coordinate 80,042 of JAWPHD010004281.1, read as the reverse complement.
AATACCATGTAATACTCTGCTAGGGGTATGCATATGAAATCCCTTGATGATTACTTTTAGAATATATAAGATAAACTGCAAATAACATCTACATATTTGGAGACGGTATATTTGGCATTTAAGTTTATCAAGTTGTACCAAAGGAAAACACGAGGTTACACACGTATTAGCTTGAAATCAGCGGAAAATATTATTAAACCTGACATAGTTACATTGAATTTATATAAAAATGCAGTGTTGAAAATGTGTTTATATTTTATGTTTCGTTTTCGGCCATACAAAGTGCAGGTAACCTGAGTTCATTATTGTCAAAGTGGAAAGCAAGGCACTAAGAACTATAGTATAGTTTTGTACTTGTCTGACTTACTTGGAAAGTCAGACGGAATTTATTTTACTTTGAATTGAAAGTGTAACTCATATATCAAAGTTATACAACTTTATAAACGGTATTGACAATAAGTTGGATGAACATAAATACACACAAAATGTCCAACCAAAGGGAACCTGCACTTGTAAGGGAAATATCGTACGTGCCTGACGAGGCAGCCGTTGTAGTTGCTAAAGCCTCGTGATTGTACAATTGCTCCTAAGGTGATATGACAATATTCACAGCTTGATCACATTTGCTAAATTGTTCATAGACAATGTGATGTCATTATATAAAACAAAATGATTAATATGTCATAACTAAACATGTTATCAACTAAAGTAAACAATAAACCAGATGCAGTGAAGACAAAGAGAATAATGCCTACGTAATAAGTAACAATCCATGTCAAAGGGAACTGAGAGGCAGTACATTATCACAAATTTTACATCTTCATGCAAATACTCATCAAAAACATACCACAATCCTTTGGGAGTAGAATCGTGATTTACAGGAAAACTTCAGAAAGCCAAGAAATCTGCGAGCCAGCTGCCCCAACCCTAATTGAAACCTAGCATTTTTATTTTTTATTTATTTATTTTTTTTGCGTAGGAGGGGAGGTAGGAAGAATCTACTCTCAGACCAGAAAGGCATCTTCTACCACCCTGACTTTCTTTAGCATTTCCAGTCCAAGCTGATTCTAAACGCACTAACTACCCAAACCGGTAGTAACTGCCCATCCGGATGTGTATACAATGTAATTTGAAACAAAGTTTTTGTTTATATGAACTCAATACAGTATTGCTTTTTTCGGAGATCATTTCGTTCTATAATAGGTTATAAAAGATACAATGAATATAAAGCACGCCCTGGAAGCATAACTTGGAAAAAACATGTGCATATTGGAATTATCGTAACTTTTAATTGCATTGTCCAAAGTGGATGTGATAAAAAATACCTTCTCATGTTTGTTTAAGAAACAATGTATTTCTCTTTAACTGTTAATACATACGATTTTGTATTTAAATGGACTATACATCTGCAAAAATAGTACACAATCATCAAGTCAGTAATATCACATGTTTACGCTATAGCCAGATAATAATGCGATACATATGAAAGCTATAACGGCTACACACAATTAGATATCTTCATGGTATTTAACACATACCTTTATTATATACTTTCCAGTGAAATAGTTGATTTTATGATTAAGATAAAACCCTATATTTTCATTGTTTATATTTTACATGTATAATATATATTTTCACAACTCGTGAAAATATATGTGTTCTCACTACTCGATGAAAATAAATCCTATATTCACTCAAAACAACCAATATCCTCTATACACTTGTTATCAGTGTGTCAACAAATCTCCCAATTATCTAAATAAGTAATTGGGTTCACTGCGCATATAAATTAAAACAATGTATATACATAGTCCCTCTTAAATAGTTCTATGCAAAACATGAAATGTCATGTTTACACTAGGTTGTATAAGAAAGCATCAACGATATATAATTAATATGAAATATAACAAAATTAATTTTAATTAAAACCATTAAACATAGTATACCGAATGTATGTTATTAGCACTGATTGGAGTTATCGTCACCTTTAAGTATAACTCTTGAATTTACTATTGTGAACAACATAGTTATGAAACATTTCACTTTTCATTATATTTATCAGGCTTTTTATCTTTGAAAGCTCTGTTAATCGTGTTGTTGAGGTAAGATTTGCTTATGTATAGTAACAGTAACAGTGTGTTTGCGTTTCAGCTTGTGATGGTTTAAAGACATTTCCTACAGTTGTGTATGCGCATCTTGTTCACGCATACCTGTCTAAGACTATTTACACAAATAACATACTTTTTTCAAACTTGTATTTATTGTTCATTATATTTCATTATTATGAATCTAATTAACTTTTTAGATAGTAGAATTTATTTGTCAAAACACTAAAATCAAGTATAGTTTAAGTATTTTCATACATACCACGGAGAGATTTGTTGGTTTAACAGCTACAGCTACAGCTTTTTCATACTTAGCGCATACATGTTTTCCTGAAAGGTAGGAATTAACTTCAAACATTAAATATTACTGACTTGAAGACTGTATACTATGTTTACACGTGTGGGATCCATTTATATAACACTGGGGTCTGTAGAACAGTTAAAAAAAAAAATCTGTGCGTTTTTGTTCCAACACATATACAATTTTAGAAATTGTAGGGTTAAAACTGCCTGTTGTCGAAGTGAAGTGTGGTGAAATATGTTTTATCTTTCAGTATATTTAAGTAAACAATATTTGTTACATGTAATACTACAGAAGTTTTGAAAAAAAGGTTGTTCATATATATATAGGGAGAAATATTAGCGAACTACCAAGGACAGACAACCTTCGGAAGAGCTATGGCAGGGCGCCTAGCTATGATGAGAAACACAGAAATCAAACGTATGCATTCTCTTCTTAAAAGGGTAGCTACAACACACGCTGATAAACTGTATCTCTACATCATAACACACTCGTCCGGAGGCACAATTAACATATACACGCACTGCGGATAATTAATCTACCCATATGCGATTGATGGTGACATGATTTTCAAACTGTGGAATATAATGATAAACCTTTTAAACAATTTATCAAAAGAGGTTATGACCCTAGTTTGCATCGCATATTTTTGTGTATGACCCATTCACAGTTCGCCAATATGTTTTCCTTTTTAATTGTGCGATTAACCGATATATTGTGGACCCATGATGATGTATGCCTATGACAATAACGTTTAATGGTTGTCTTATATCTTGTCTTATTGTGCCCTTAACGTTTTATTCTCGTGTGGATCTGGCTTCTGCCAAGTCATTGAGTACATACGTGTTAGCTTTCTATGTGTTTGCTTATTGTAGTCATATATACATGATCATATTTGTGTTTTGTGCTATACTTTAAACAGTGTACACCTTGTCAATAACATAAGTCATTTATTGAAAACACCAAAGGTCATTCTTTCTCCTCTTAAACTTCACTCTGTGTTTACTGTTTATCTTCACCAGGGAAATTCTAATATTTATCGATCAATCTATCACGAATTAATCTTCATTCGGCGTCTACGATTCATATTCCTGGAACTAATTCTATATTCAGAAATACTCCTTCTGTTAAATTAACACCACTTAAACTTCTGTACGAAATCGATATAAAATTAGACCACCAGTTGATATTAATAGGTTAAACAGTAGACGTACATTCTATCTCTCTATCCTTAAAGATCTCCGGCCATGTTTTGTTTCATGAACATGTTTATGTTTATTTAAATCGAAATCAATACACATCAATATATATTTACAATTCACAAATTGCAATATCTATGAATAGCGACAATAAGATTTAATTTGATGACGTAGAAAACTTTGAACATGTAAATTAATCCGCAGGTAAATGTATTTATCAATTATCTGGCAACGGTTGTGCAGCTATACAGTTCAGATTTACCTCATTTACCCGTGCAGTCACGCAGAATCTACGTCATGCAAATAATACTTATTTTTACATACAACTTAGTAGCGGTTTTACATATATGTTTCTCTCCGGGACTATCAAGAAATGTTCATATGACGTTTAAGAGTTAAATGTGTTAATTGATAATACTACAAAAATGGTGGCCATTCGTCTTTAAGTTCAACTCGAAAAGGTATAGTGCATGTAAATACTTGTCACAAAAGTCCACTATGTATTCCATTACCAATTGTAGAGAGTTCAGTGTCAGTACACCTTCAGACATTTACTGATCGTTTATGTTAGGACTTGACATCCTCCTAAATGTGGTATACAATATGTTGGCCAAATTGGTCGATCCATGAAAGTTCGTTTTCGTGAATATTTGTATAAAATGCGTCAGTCGAAACGATTTAAAAACTTTCTTTATACACACTTTAGGGATTCTGGCCATTCCATAGAAGATGTTAGCATTCAGCCTTTGGAACTTATTGAATTTGATAAAGCTGCTAATAAAGGTTACAAGATACAAGCTAGACATATTGTTGAACTCAAATGGATAAAGCAGTTACAAACTCCGTGTCCATTGGGGCTAAACGATAACATTCATCAAGAAGGAAACAATTCCAATAACCTGGATTTAAATCCGTTTAGCATAATGTATTTTCTTAAAAGTTAACGACGGTCGCATAGTCTCAGAAAGAACCACAACCTTAAATGAGAATTTAAGAAAGCATTTACTGTAACAGACCTTTATACTATTTATAAGAGTTCGGGTAGACACGCCCTCCTTAGCAAAGTAGTCTGTCTGTCTTTGTCTTGCTTACAGAATCTTGACGAAAAAGCGGCATGTACGTCCGTTATATGAGGCAGCTGGCTGTATCTACTATTAAGTTACACGCAACATATTTTGCGTCCGCATATAGATGCTCCATCTGACCATAAAAGGCATTTTTGGAAGATAACATGTTAATAAAGGCATCGATTTCATTAATCTAGCTGGAGTATTTAATGACATGCGGGTGACTGACTGACAAAACACCTAAGTAGTTCAAGAACATTGAGATTCCTGTTATATGTTTCAAGTATAAGAAATCAACATCTTATTTTCAGTTATAACAGGATAGTTTCTGATCTTGAAATCAAAATATCTAATCCTGCTGATTGAAATTCTAAAAAAAATGATGAACCCGCCGGTCACATTCTCACTGACAATCTTGATGTTATTGAAGATAAGAGGGTCCGGCAATTAATTTCCAAAGGTCCTAAGTATCTCCTTTTATCAGATATTGATTGTACTGCCTGTCGTTATGAAATTGCTGGTTCTTTAACCTATTTCTGTACTAAGTGGTGTAAGCGCGAAAACGCAGATAAACATGCACTTACTGCTTGGATGCACTATTTCCGGAATTATTGAATTACGTATGTTATATTACGAATCAAATCCATCCCTGCTTCCAAGGCCGTCTACTTACAATTTACGACACATTAAGAAAGGTATTCAGAATCTGCATACTAAATTTGTTCTACTTCCTGCAGACAAAGCTTCCAATAATATAATTATAGTCTGACGATTACATTAAATCAATACTTTGAATGCAGAGCTAGCGAGCACTTCTTCTTATCTAACCACATGTTTGCTGGTGAAAGACATTGTTTCCCAGCATGTGACCTTTATGGAGACTATAAAGGTTTCTGTAAATAGTAAGCATACGAGAGTCCCTACAATGTACTAGATACCCAAACTCCAGAACATTCCCTACAAAGCCATTTTATTGCTAATTCAAGTTCATGTACCACGACCAATATATCAAAACTATTGACTTCCTGAATTTCCGCGCGATTAACGAACATGTTATTAAGCATTGAAGAAAAGCTTTTGAAAACTCAGGAATCAATATGTTTTGGTCTATCAAAAACTCCGGAGAAGTCCTTGATAAACTACGGTGTAAGCATGTTCATGCCTCTTCTCTAAGCACCTACGACTTTAACTACTACTCTACCACATAATCTAATCACAGATAAATTGCTTCAGCTTAATCAGAAGACATTTGCTAGAGAAAGTACAACTTTTCTAGCTTGTAATAATGTCATAGCTTTCTCTGCAGACGCCCCTATTGATAATTATAATGTGTTGACTTGTGCCGATGTTTATAGAGTGTTATCTTTCCTTCTCGATTACATCTTTACTGTAACGGTAAAACTGTTTGTTGGTATTCTATGGGTACTAACTATGCGCCTCTTGCGGCAGATTTGTTTTTGTTCTGCTATGAAAGAGATTTTATGTTGAGTGTGTCACCTGCTAGCCAGAGTGAAGTTATTAATGCGTTTAATAATACATCTCGGTATCTAGATGACATACTCAATATTGATAATCCGTTTTTTGCTCATATTGTTACTAACATTTATCCACCAGAGTTCACGTTTAATAAAGCCAATATTTCGGATACTGAAGCAGCATTCCTCGATCTTCATCTCTCTATTTCTAATGATTTCATACATACTAAAATCTATGATAAGAGAGATGACTTCAACATTAACAACGTAACTATCCACACCTGGATGGGGATGTACCTCGTCCTACATCATAAGGGGTTTATATCTCCCAGCTCATACGTTTTGCTAGAGCTTGTAATGACGTTATAGACTTCAATGATCGAAATCAAATTATTACAAGTAAACTTCTTCAGCAGCGTTTTCTTTATGACAAACTACGTAGATCTTTCTCAAAATACTACCGCCGCAACGAAAACCTACCGGAGAAATACTACATCAACCTTAAAACTATTCTGCGACTAGGAATATCACAACCTTTATTTGATGGAGATGTGGTCTATACACTTTGTAAGTTAAAGGGATCTGGTGGATTTCCTAGCCACTTTACAACATTAATCTGGAAGTTCGTCAGAAAAGGTTACGACACTTTAGTATTACAACGCACTGCGTGTTTAGTGATTGACCCCTCTACAGTCAGTCACTACGCTTCACGTTTCCCCTATGAGTGCACCTACTGAAACCCCGACCAAGGGAGGTAGGTGCATGAGCTTTCGTCTCTCGGGGTTTCTGGCCGTAGCCTAGATTGGTTTTCTCTTTGGTTGCAACTGCTGTGGTTGTTTACTACAATTCTCGATACAATCCTGAGATGTTTCTTATTTTGTATATTATATAGCTTTACAACAACATCTTTGTGTTTCTTTTGTTACTTTCTCTGGATGTGAACTTTATTGTTAGAGAATTCCTTATGATGGGATGCAGTTTTGTTTGCACTGTCATGTCTATTTGGGCGCTGAAGACAGGATAATAGCGAGAATTGTGTACACATAAAATTCATTCAAGCTAACCTGTAGGCCTTATTCACGACTGACCGTTCCAAGTTGCTAACCCTGTCTTCACCATCCTTTCTGTTGTATTTTGTCTTTTTCATTGTATAATTAATTAAATATTGCTCCTTTTTTGTAGTACAGTGCGGTCCTACGATGCCAATGCGTTTGGACTCTGTGGTTTCTATAGGACCCTATATCTATTTTTAAGAGGATATGGAGGATATTGCAAGGAAATGTAGCATTCACAGAACTAAAGCATACATTCAAAAAAAATAGCAATTACAACGATGCATAGAAGCAAACCTCACTCATACCCTATTGTCACACCAGTTAAACGTGACAGTGTAAATAAATAAATCCCTGCTAGGTTATTTCATCTATCAGACTTCAAGGTCAAGTCAATAATAAACATGAAACATAAAAATTATAAACATTGAGATATATGTAACAATAATATCTCGACCAAGGTATATTACCAACCAGATCGCACTATTCATACTGTAGTTATACCCCTTAAGTTGTACGATTTTTTCCCCGAGGTTTTTACTCCATATCTACTATGTTTTACATTGGCGGATCCTATGACGCGGTGGACAGTACTTCTTTGACCAGCCTTCCAAACCTCTTCCAGTGTTATTTACCTTAAAGAAGAATTTATTTGACTTAAGGCACACCGTGAAATCTCATTTATCAAGATAATCATTGTAAGTAATTTCCAGAGACTCTGTAACGTCTTTAGCTATATGATCCCTAACATAGAACTCCTGCTAATGCACCTCCTCTTTTACCGAAAGTATTTTCTGAACAGATTCACTCCCATACACAACATCTCTACGTATTTAACCCCCACCCCACTTAGAATTCCGGCTCCTCTTATTTTAGCTAAGGACGATTTCTTTAGATCAAAGACCCCATCCTGGAAATCTGAATTTTACTCCTACTTTTCAATGCATTTCCGTCAATAAAACCTCAGTAATACCCAGCCTCTCCATTTGATCCCACCGCCCGGTTACTGTTCTAAAAGTTGAAGCACAACTGGGTTATCAAGTTTCATATTACCCAGTGCTTGAAAAGATGAAAGGGAGTCAGAAAATATTACAAAATGCTCATCATCAGATTCCTGAATATAATTTAAAGTAAGCTGAAAGAGGCCTTGTCAGGCAGGCGGCTCTTTATGCTGTGTTTGCCACGGTGACCAAAGCAGCTGCAGCTACCTTATCTCCATCTTTAGAACCATATGTGTAAATATATTGAAAGTTATTGTATTTCGATAAAATTTTATTAAGTTTGCTTTGAAAGACATTAGGGTCTGTACCGGATATGTTACTATTACAAAGATCAAACATAATTGTTGGTGTTTCCAAAGTCCGCGGTGGAATTTGTGGTACTTTGTACTTGGAAATCACATTTAGGTCGATTTCAGTGTCGCTTAATTTTGGTTTAATATGAAGACCAAATGGTCGAATGACCTTCGGTTTTCGATCAAAAAGAGGTTAACTAGGATTAAAAACAGTATCGAAAGTTAGATTTGAAAGGTTAGATTGTAATTTAATGGCATATTGAAGGATAATTTGTCCCGTCTATGAGAAGTGATGGTTTATTAGCTTCAACATATAGACTTTCGGCTGGTGATGTACGAAAGGCACCTAAGGCGAGTTGTAATCCTTGATTATGTATAGGATCGAGCATCTGCAAGTATGACTTGCGACTCGATCCATTTACTATTGAGCCGTAGTCCAGCTCGGATCTGACAAGAGATCTATAAAGTTGTAAACGTACTTTACGATCTGCTACCCAAACAGTGTTTACTTTAAGTAAATTAAGAGCTTTAAGGCACTTGGCCTTCAAGTATTTAAGGTGTGGTATAAACGTTAATTTACGATCAAAAATAAGACCAAGGAATGTTTTCTCAAGCACTACTGGTATTGGTGACCCATCCAGTGTTAGATGGGGGTCTTCATGATGTTTACGTAGTTGACAAAAGTGCATACAATTAGTTTTAGATTTAGAAAGAAGATCTATAGCTCTAATATTTTGTATTTAGCACCCTAGCGTATGTGCCTTTATCAGTTATGTTTAATTGGTGACTCTGGGGTCAAATTCGGAAGATTAATTTAAGGGAAATCTTGAACTACATTCTATTCTTCTCTGAAACCACAATCATGTGATTCTCATTCATATATATATTGCATGTAGCATAAGCTGAGTTTGGTTCTATCAAGTTTGATCGAACGGTGACTCTGAGGTCAAACCTGTTCCCGATCCGCGGTCACAGTCTTATATATATTATACAGGAACATCTTTAAAATGTTCTCTGAAACTACAAGACTTTGAGGCAAAATAGTTTGCATTTCAAGCATAAGAGTATAGTCCTCTAATTTTCAAATGCTGACCCTGGAATCAAATTTGGATGGACACCAGGGATTACAGTCTTTTGCAAAGACGTATCGATATATATTTAATAATTGAAAAAATCTTCTCTGAAGCCATATGGCATATACCTCTCTTATATTTCATGTACCATAATCGTATGTTCCTCTTCCAATTTTGTTGAAAAGGTGACATTGAGTTACATAAGAAAACAACTTTTCTTTCTTAAACTACAAGATCTAGATGTATATATTTATGTAAACAAATACTTGAAATATATGATTCTCTGAAAACACAAGGAATAAAACTCTCATATATTGCCTGAAGCATAAGCTTTTAGTCAGCTTACAGTTAGATAAAAAAAAAATCGAACAGAAAAAGGTCAAGGACGACAGTCAACCACAAACACACTGTCGGGCGTTGGGGTTCTAAATTAACCTTATGAACTAAATGACCGTACTTATTAATTCCTATGAACTCTCTTGTATTTTCGCACAATGTTTCAAGACAGGGGTGTTCATCACATAAAACGTTGAACTTTATGCCCAGTGCCAAACATGACGTACGGTTGTATTCTTTAAACAAATTATGTAAGCAGGATCAGATCATCTGTTTGAGGAAAACATATCACGATTGTTTCTGTTGATGGTGAGAATTAACAGTGATATAATCATTCTGATGTCTGCTTCCTCCTTAGCATAATGATGAAAACAGATAATCCTGATCATCAGCGATGACAGATATGTCTTCTGCAATGGTTAGCCGAGGACACTTTTCCCAGACAAAGTAGATGTCACGGCCTTTGAGCTTTGGTGCATATTTGACTGTTTTCCACTGGGCGCAAATGAGATTAATGAATAGTTTCGTATTGTCATGATTAGTCCTGATTACTCATAAAACTCTTCAAATAACAATGGGTCTTCTTTTTCGGCCCTGACAACTCTCAAACTACTTGATATATTTAGGAACGGAAGTGTATATCACCAGGTGGACTCAAAGTGCTTTGGGAAGTAGGTCAAACACCAGCTTTGCCAAATCTTCAAATATACCAAGAACTGAAGGCTGGCTCTCAGATGTTGCATTACAGTCAAACAAATACACAGCATATTCAGTAGGTCGCTGTGTAGTTGGCTCAACTAACTCCTCTAAGCAGTGGAGCAATTTGGCTCTGTCAGTTGTAACTGCAGTGCCATCAGCTATTGCAAGGGACCATGGTACTGAGCCTAGACGGTATGATAGCGTCAACTTAAGATCTATCTTATGTCTGATCAATAAGGGAATTAACCATATATAGTGTGTTCGGCTTTGATCTAAATCAGGATTTTTTTGTTGGGCACTTCAGTTGATGAAAATGTTTACAATTTGGCTCTCTTGATTGGATCGTGAAATGGGTTCGGGTCGGCGTGTTAATTAACACGTGACAAACTATTTCATGGCCTTCTCAGCCTGATGCTGTAATATATTATCAACAATCTCTCTGTGCTTGAACAGTAATATTATTCGTAGTCATTGATATCAACTCGGAATGAGTTAGTGAAACCAATGATAGATTCGGGGCTCTTCTCAAGTCTTTCTGATTGTACTTAGTTTGGGATTGATGCAGTTCTTTGTGCGAAGAACTAACTTCTGGAGCCATAATTGCCATCTTGAGAGTGGCCACTACCAGCTTTGCTCTACAGTGATTTCTAATGCACCAATGATTGTACCGGTATATTGCATAATTTTCTACTGAATCCAATGACGCTACCTTAGAAATCTGCATGTCAACTGATAGTTCTGAATAGTTATGTGACTAGTGGACTAGAGATATCGAATCTTTTGTTTTAGAGAAGTTGATTTGACCCGGGGACGGGTTGTGTCTATACTCAGGGTGTCAATAAATATACTGGAATGTGTCTGGCGTAGTTGCAATGGTCATACTCAAATAACATTGTACATTGCGGTTGAGTGAAGCTATAAGCATGTCAATGTCTTTTTCCTTTATGTCTGTCTTTGATAAGAATTAGTATTATTAGTATTGTGTCCAAATAACCGGAATAAGGCAAGACTAACTTACATTGGATGGGGATAAAATATGATTACACGTTGGGGTTTGTCTCAAAAGCAGGATACAGTTTAACAAAGGCAAGATTCCATAACTAGTAAAACAAGAAAATCGGTAGAACCGATGGATGCTCCTCAACTAGCAGTTTTCAATGTGCAGTTCAATAAGTAGTTTTTAGCTTATGCTGCAGTCAAGAATAATAAGTACAACACTAGAAAGGGCAATAACTCCAATGTGAATGAAGACAGAGTTACGGTTCTTTCACTCTGTATTTTCTCTTATTGACATCTATCATTGTGTGATGTTTCATTGCAGAACCACCAGTAGTTTTGAAGTTATGCTCCGGACAAAATTATAAGTATAAAACTACAAAGGGCAATAATTCTTAATTTGAATCAGACATAGTTACGATATTTTACACCCTATACTTTCTCTAATTGCCCGCTATATGTGTGTGAAGTTTCATTGCAGTCCCGTCGGTAGTTTTGAAGTTATTCCCGGAACAAAAACGTATAAGTATAAAATTACAAAGGGCAATAACTTTTAATTTGAATGATGACAGAGTTATGACTTTTGCAAACTGCACTTCTTCTCATTGCCATCTATCTGTGTGTGAAGTTTTATTGCAGTCCCATCAGTAATTTGGAACTTATGCTCCGGACAAACAATTCTAAGTATAAAAGTACAAAGGGCAATAACTATAATTTGAATGATGACAGAGGTACGACTCAGTGGAAAATTATCGAACGGAAGCGTCACGACAATATACGTATCTCCACTTGATATTGATACTTCTCGCAAATTCTAAAAAGGGGTTATAGAGAAATAGCCCGGACAATACTTTTCTATTTGACTACTATGTATATACGCATTAAAGATACAAAGGGCAATAACTGAGTGGAAAATTATCGAACCGGAACGTCACGACTATATGCGCATCTCCACTTACTTGATATAAATACTTCCTAGCAAACTTCGCGAACTTCTAACAAAGGGTTATAGAGAAATAGCCCGAACAAGAATTTCAAGGACGCATGCACGGACGGACGAAACGACAAGGCGGCGACTACATGTATATGCTCCCCTGATTTTTTCGGGGATCATAAAAATCATTTTCAATGAGATAAGCTCCCAGTAATTTATTTTAATGTGCAATTACTGTTTTTCTGATTTATGTGCTTATTTATTTTGTTTTTAAAATATTATATTTATTTATACGAATGAATTGCATTCCATTTTTTAAAAAGTCATAGTTAAAAGTAAAATACTAGCAACTTTTTTTCTGAAACCGTCCAATATTACATATAATTTGAAATGGTACATTCCGTGTTTATTTTACATATCATAACTTTTATATTATTATTTATTTATTTATATATTTTTTATTTATTTATTTATTTATTTATTTATTTATTTATTTATTTATATATTCATTCATTCATTCATTCATTCATTCATTCATTCATTCATTCATTCATTCATTCATTCATTCATTCATTCATTCATTCATTCATTCATTCATTCATTCATTCATTCATTTTCATTCATTCATTCATTCATTCATTCATTCATTCATTCATTCATTCATTCATTCATAGATTGATTGATTGATTGATTGATTGATTGATTGATTGATTGATTGATTGATTGATTTTATTGATTGATTTATTGATTTATTGATTTATTGATTTATTGATTTATTGATTGATTCTTCTACTGATATATACTCAGTAAAAAAGGTTTTGGACCAGGGTATATAAAGTCATATAAAAATAAAACTAGTGGACAGAATTTAAGTATCTTTTTTTAGTAACCAAGTTCTACCCTACCCGGTTAATTTGTTACCTGAAACATTAAATTCCAAACAAGATTTGATTTTAAAAAAATATCGCGAACACACAAAGGGTCTGTAAAAAATGTTGCAAAGTCCATACAAAGTATAGTTACGGACACATTCGAGTAACCAATACAAAGATTATTATTTTTTTCGCAAACTTTCATTGTAAACGATAATTATTGTTGATTGTTGATCTATTGTGAATTATCAACTGAGATACTAAGGGTTATGGTCGAATGTCATGGTTCAGCGATCATTGTACGGGTTCGAACACTGCCATGGTCCAAAACTTATTTTACAGAGTATATTTGGTTAATGAATAACATTTTATTATTAAAGTAATCATTGTTTAAGTAAAGAACTAGAGCCTTTATTTCACGAAACATTCGATATGACAAATAACTTAATGATAACGTAAATTTCCTAATTTATATCAGGTAACTTAAACCACATTGCCTTCAGGAAATGTTTTATTGCATTTTATTATGATGTTTAACTTGTTTGATAAATAAAATAAAATATACATAGTTTGTTGCATGTAAACATTTTTATTAGTGTTGACTGTGTTATATTTTCAAAACACAATAATGGTATCGTATTTCGAATGGAGGTCAACCATTATGCCCCCACTCTCGTTTGGTAAACATACTTTATTTTGTAGCAAATTTCATACCGTTTCAGGAAAATATATCGTTCAAAATTCCCCCAGGGTGGGGGTGGGGTCTTTTTGTAACTTACGGTCGAGTTATTGTAAGCTATATTTATGATATTTGTGTAATGAACAGGGCGTAACGTAAACTACAGTATATAGTCATATTTTCATTATGTTGAAAAGATTGTTTAAATTAAACAATTTATAAATAACATAAATATAGGCAGTATTTGTTGGTCATATGCACATGTTTTACTCGTATTCAACGTTAGTGAATGTGCTTAGGAATTGTTGTGGTAACGTAATTATCACGTCCCAACGCTCAGATGGCAGACAAGTTTCATTTTGAAGCATTTTGTTTAAAATTTCAGAAAATCATACACTATAAAAATTCCACACGAGGTAGGGGAGGGAGTCTATAGCCAGCACAAGAACTACTACTGAGTTCACTCTTCGTCTCTCGTCGTCCGTTCGTCATCGCCATACGTCTGTTTGTCATCCGTCGTTGACATTTGGTGTAAACGAAATCTTCTCAAAATCCGTTCGGTTTTAATTAAACTTTACGCGAATGATCCTTACGTCATTGATTTTCAAATGTGTTAAAATTAGATAAATTATACCGACATATATATAGATGCGCTCCGGGGTCTAAAGTCTGTATACAGAGTGTTTTTATGTTTTACATACAAATTATCAGCAGTGTCTTCTTAAAGGGACACTGTCCGTAAGTAAAGCATATATTGGGCATAAGCAAATTACCCATTTCTGAAAATACTATACAAATTATCAGAAGTGCCTTCTTAAAGGGACACCGTCCGTAAGTAAATCATATATTGGGCATAAACAAATTACCCATTTCTGAAAATACTATACAAATTATCAGCAGTGCCTTCTTAAAGGGACACTGTCCGTAAGTAAAGCATATATTGGGCATAAGCAAATTACCCATTTCTGAAAATACTATACAAATTATCAACAGTGCCTTCTTAAAGGGACACCGTCCATAAGTATAGCATATATTGGGCAGAAGCAAATTACCCATTTCTAAAAATACTATACAAATTATCAACAGTGCATTCTTAAAGGGACACCGTCCGTAAGTAAAGCATATATTGGGCATAAGGAAATTACCCATTTCTGAAAATACTATACAAATTATCAACAGTGCCTTCTTAAAGGGACACCGTCCATAAGTATAGCATATATTGGGCAGAAGCAAATTACCCATTTCTGAAAATACTATACAAATTATCAGCATATATTGGACATAAGCAAATTACCCATTTCTGAAACTACTATACAAATTATCAGCATATATTGGACATAAGCAAATTACCCATTTCTGAAAATACTATACAAATTATCAACAGTGCAATCTTAAAGGGCCACCGTCCGTAAGTATGGCATATATTGGGCATACGCCAGTACATGTAACTGTCTGATTTGTATTCAATGAAATGTGTACACGAACATATGAGATATGCCCAAAAAAGTAGTAATACAATTATGAATTTGGAAGAAAAAACACGATTGTCTGTAAACATTGCTGTGACCGAATTAAGGATAATTATGTTGCTCACTTGGCATCCATTAGTGCATAAGGTTGTGATCAATTAGGTATTGCTTTACATCAATTATCCGTTAAACGATCGACACCGTCAGTGTAATTTTAGTTTCGCCTTGGAGTTCAAACCCACCAAGCGGTATCATCATAGTATAGATACTTTCAGGATAGAATATCTCCTGTACTCAAAACAGCGGATTTATTAGAGCACACTAAAAGCAAGACGTGTAGCGAGCATAAATAAATAACTATCCATCGAAATATATACATAAAATATTAGAATAGAAGCAAAACATGAATGTGGTTAAACATTCAAAAGTTTGAAACAACATACGATTGTAATCAAATCGTCATTAGCTATTGCGGTCCCTGCACTAAATAAATCGCTCATTGGAAAAAATATACCTATAATTGGTCTCGTGATCACGCTATTATCAAATTAGCTATTTACTGTAACATCGCCCATGAAGTTCATTAGGTTCATTAGGAATCGGTCTCTGACGGGGAAAACCGTTTGATTTTATATTTGATTTTCCCTACATAGGTGTGTGTGGGTCGCGGGAGACATCCCCTATTCTACCGTACAATAAACATGTATTTTAAATCATTAAAATGTGAATATAATTCAGATATTTAAACAAACAAATATTGTGTGCTATTTTATTAACTAATTTAAAATAATTGTGGTGTAGTTTAGTGTTTTCACATATTATTAAAAGTCATTCACTGAAAAGTGGGAGATTACGAACTTGATCTAAAGTGTTTGGTGTCTCGTATTTCCTAAATGATATCCACGCCGAAATTGTTTCAGATAAACATGATAAAACTCCGATAGTTGATTTGCTAGATGTTTAAAATAATCTTTTCCTATTTAACTTCCGTTCTTTAAATCAGAATTGATAAAGTTATTGGTAGTTTTTGTTTGTCAATGTCTTTCGTATCTAGATCTCCTTGACATGTTGATGTGCATTTTGTAGTTTTCGAGATAAGTGTATTTTCCCATTCCATACTAAATCCAAAACCAGTTTTTTTGAAACATATTTGCAGACGTTTTGGGTATTCCCTCCTTTCTATCTCAACATCACAACCTCGGGAGGAAAATAAAAGAAAAGAAAACAAATTATTTTGTACCACCATTGACTTTCATAAAATATCTTGTTTTATTCTATAAATCGCCAATCATAGTAGTAGTTACATGTATAATATGTCAAGTTTATGACTCGATATGTGGTATATTTATTTAAATCAAGGTTGAAACCGTAATTTTCATCAGTGTTCTGTTGTTATTTGCTTGCTTGCGAGGACTACTGGTAATATTACCGACTTTGTTTCAGACCATCTCGAACAGTTCAATGTCGCGTCGAAAAAATAGCGATGTAATGCACTAGCCAGTTAGGATGATGAATATACTATTGTAGAAATGGCGCATATATGACGTATGCACGTGATGTCATATATATACTGGACAAACTGTTTAGTGTTTTATAAGGAAAAGTTATGGCTAATGCATCCTTAACAACGTTGACAAACCGTTATAGTATTGATTATGACACTATCTTAAACACGAATTAATACATAATACAACCCGCCAAACCCCATACACTGTTAATGAAGTGCATTTGGACAATACTACAAATGACTCATAGTCTTATACATTTATCATCCTGTCCACACAAATGTCGATGTTTAAAATACACGGCTGATACCCTATCAGTGTCCTTGGGTTAGTGTTAGGATAGGTGAAGATTAGATTTTGGATATGGCCCCAGGACCATGATCTCAGACGGATTGCTAACCAGCTTAACTGAAATTACTCTCAAGTAGCGTCCATAAAATATCCCACATATACCCCGATTTCCCCAAGATTATCCCGTATTAGCCCATATTTCCCCTGATCTCCTTAGATTACCCACAGTTTAACTGCAGATTACTCGAGATAACCAAGTATCATGATCTACTATTTTAGACATGTGGCCACTGTCCGCGTAACCATGGATACAAAGAGGTGTCTGGAGGATTATAAACCATATTAACTGAAAGAACTTCTCCAAGATTTTCAATTAAATACCAAACATGACGTGTTCTAATTTGTTGACAATTGTCAAACACGTTACATAACATACAATATACGCATTGAGTCCCTTGTTACATCTAGCCATATGTTTTGTTTTATCTGTGACCCACCTCCAATGCTCAAAGCGTGGAATAAACAATATGTGAAATGTTTTCACATCTAAGACCCTTATGGAAATAAGTTCGTTATAATAAAAAGAAGGAGCGTTTGCACTGATAAATATTGCCGCTGTTTTGTTAAATGGTAAAAAAGAGTGATATTAAATTTAATACTGCATTCTGAAATCAATAAAAAATCAATAATCAACGTTCAATCGACACTCTGCCCACAGTCTATCATTACATCGTGTGTCTGTATATCTGTATATTTGGTGTTGGGTTATATAGTGTGCATTTTATTTTGAGTGTACTGTGCTCGGTAACGCAGGTATTTATCAAACACATAGGATGGATTAATCGTTTAATGTCTGCCTTATTTACATTTCAAAATCATAAAATATATTATATCAGTATGGTTAAGTCGTTAAGAAGCGCATCTCACGGATACATGAGCATTAAGGCAATTTATTAAAAAAAATGCACCTGGGTGTATTCTTTTTAAGACAGCTTGTATTTAACAGAATCACAATACGTTTGATCTTCGCAAGAAGTCTCACTCGAAGACTACGTATGTAAATATGAGAATAACACAAATAACTAATACGGGTGAAAATACCACACATTAAACGCGTACAAGTGCTATTTAATAACAACAAATATATAATTATAAAAGGCAATACATGTTTAACAAGAGAGTGGCTGTATTAGAACAAACATACCAACACCTGATGTTAATCATGGTATTGTCTGACATCACGAACGTGTTAATGTCGATATTGTTGGTTTAAAAGTAGATCAAATGCTCAGAAATTGAACAAAAGACCATGACAGACACTGTGGATAATTCGATGGTCTTATTTATTAGGCAGTAAGCCCGCTCTCTTCAAATAGGTTGGACCAAGAAAGAAACACACCGTATACATGTGTAATTTGTAAATTATACTCATGCGATACCCATTGTCAATTAAAACGCACCACAGAACGAATCTTTTTAGAAGTTAGCATTTGAGGCATTTTTGACAAAATATGAATAATCAATATAATTAGTCGACATTTAACAGTAATTGCTTGCTTATCTGGATTTAGTGCATTTCACACGATGTTATGAAATGCGCGTTTCTTCAGTTACATCACAAAAAGAAAGATTTGCTCAAACGCATTTATTGCGTAATACTGTCAGAAGTCAAACATAAAAACGCCATTAAAACCAATTTTGAAACTATGATTTCCTCTTTTATCATGTTTATGGTATGATGACCGGACAGATTGTGGACCCTATGATCCTTATAGGACGGTAGCGTTTTATGTTTGTCTTTAATCTTGTCTTGTCGTACACTTAGTGGTTTGTTCACGTAATGCTTTGGCTTCTGCAAAGTCAGTGAGTACCTTCTTTGTGGCTGTCTGGGCTGTTGTTGTTTTGTATTATACATACATGATCATGTATGCGTGTTACTTATATTGCCTATTAATGCTGCCTTGTTTGCTATAGATTATAACCTGGCGGGGATATCTTTATTTACACTGTCCCATTTATCTGGATGACAATAGGGTAAGAGTGAGGTTTAATGCACCATAGAACCTGGTTTAAACCCCAAGCGGCCCTTTTTGCCACTGACCGTTCCAAGACGATAGCTCTATTGTAAAAAATAACTATGTTAAATAAAACAAAAGAAACCCTGCTCTTCCTCCTTGAAGTAGTTGTTAGTGGGCGGGTTATGATTCAGCTATACAGGTAGATCGTGTTCATATTCAGTACAAACTAAATTCTAAGTATCATGAATTATAAAACACTTATTATGTACCTATATATATGTATATTGCTTAGTTTTACGTAATTAAAGAAGGTAAACAGTATTTATTCAAATAGGTTACTAGGTCTATGTTCACTACTGATGTACTACATTGTTGATGGGTCTTCCGACAACCAGTTTGATGAGCCCAGTATTGACGTAGTTACATATCGACTGACGCATGTTTTCATGCAGGTAGTTCAAAATGTTGATGTTATTGAGCAATTTATATCCAGTTTATCGAACAACCGAACTTAATAAAGCTAATATATCTGATACTAACGCTTCTTTTCTTGATTAAGATCTCTCGATTGAAAATGGTGAAATAATTAGCAAAATCTATGACAAGAGAGATGATTTTAATTTTGACATTGTTAATTACCCCCACTTGAATGGCGATGTTCCCCGAGCAACTTCTTATGGGGTGTATGTGTCTCAACTTATTCGTTTTTTCAAGAGCTTGTACTCGAGTTGAGGACTTTAATATTCGTAATCTTTGTATAACTAAAAAGCTACTCAATCAGGGTTACCGTTACCATAAACCTCGTAAAAACTTTGCAAAATTTTATTATCATAACCCTGATCTTCTTTCCAAATATAAAAGTAATTTAAGGACTCTTCTGCGACAAGGACTATCACAACCTGACTTCTATGGTGATGTGATTTATAAACGTCGTACGATTCTTGGTCATGATCACTTTCATACTATCTTTGTTAAACTTGTATAAAAGTTTATCAAAAGAGGTTATCATTTTGCAACGTACTGCATGCATTCAACTGTTCCATCCTTGAAAATCTTGCACTGAGTGATATGCGTCGAAACAACATTATCTTCAGTAGATTGCACTGGAGTATACGAATTAGTTCTACGTTGTTCCTGAGATAAAACATTGACGTAATGGAGGTGTCAAACAATAATTATTTTATTAGCTTATTTATAATTATAAGATAAAAGTATTGCTCGTATTCTAAGAACTTTCGCTATAGAAAAAACTAGGGATTGTTGGCCTGTAATAATATCAAAGCTTACTTATGGCAGTTTAGGCACATGGACTATGTGGACTTGCCAAGAAGTTTGTGAAGAACTCATTGTCCTATTAGATAATATTTTCGTCAAGTATGGAACTACCATTCATAGACAAATTGTTGATATCGCTATGGGTACGAAATGTGCACCTGTTGTCTCAGATTTGTTCTTGTATTGCATTGAAAGAGATTGCATGTTGATTCTTTCTTACTCAGGTAGATGTAATTGAAACCTCTAATGACACCTCTCGGTATCTGGATGACATATTGTACATTGACAATCCTTTATTTTCTACTATGGTTAATAATATCTATCCTAAGGAACTTCAACTCAACAAAACTAACACTTCTGATACTGTATCTTCTTTTCTTGATTTACATCTCGCTGTTGAAAATGGCGAAATAATTAGTAAAATCTATGACAATAGAGATGATTTTCATATTGATATTGCTAATTTCCCCCATTTAATTGGGGATGTTCCCCGAACTACTTCTATGTTTCTCAACTTATTCGTTTCTCTAGAGCTTGTTGTCGTGTTGATGACTTTAATATTTGTGATATTTTCCTGCAGGCTTCCGTTACCATAAACTTTGAAAAACCTATGCACAATGTTATTATCGTAACCCTGATCTACTTTTAAAATATAAAAGTAAATTAAGAACTCTTCTGCGACAAGGACTATCAAAAGCTCACTTCTATGGTAATATGATTTACACACTTCGTAAGACCCTCGGTCATAATCACCTTCATTAAACTTGTAAACACGTTTAATCAAAAGAGGTTATGACCCTATCATTTTATCCAGATAATTGATAAATACAGTTACCTGTGGATTAATTTATCTGTTCAAAGTTTTCTACGTCATCAACAAAAAATTGTTATTCTCGCTTTTCACAGATATTGCAATGTGTGAATATTGTGCGCATATAAAATCGATTCTAACCAGTAGGCCTTATTGCCTACTGACCGTTCCAAGTCGGTAACTCTGTCTTCACCACCCTTTCTGTTGTTTTTTGTCTCTTTCATTGTATTATCAAGTCCTTGTTTGCCGTACAGTGCGGACCTACGATGCCATTGCGTTCGGACGCTGGGGTTTCTATATTGAATTGAATTGTATTTTATAGTCGCACCAACAGCTAAGGTCATATGGCGACTTTCCAGCTTCCATTGGTGGAGGAAGACCCCAGGTGCCCCTCCGGGCAATTTTCGTGCACGGGCGGGCACCAGGGTAGAACCACCGACGTTCCGCAAGCCAGCTGGATAGCTTCCTCACATAAAGATTCCTAGGCCCCTGAGGGATCGAACCTACAGCGGTGAGGGGCAAG
Source organism: Cyrtodaria siliqua (assembly GCA_037043455.1). NCBI lineage: Eukaryota > Metazoa > Mollusca > Bivalvia > Adapedonta > Hiatellidae > Cyrtodaria > Cyrtodaria siliqua. Next base: position 58,068 of record JAWPHD010004281.1, on the reverse strand, counting down.
TGATTTCAAGTCAGAGACGTTAACCACTCGGCCACGGACGCCCCCTGGGGGTTTCTATAGGACCCTATATCTTTTATTTTTTTGTAAATATATTTTGTTGTGTATTGATTTCGATTTAAATAAACATAAACATGTTCATGAAACAAAACATGGCCTGAGAACTTTAAAGTCGAACAGTAAATGTAGCATACACACAACAGTCAAGCAAAAACAACAAGATCGCCTTCAGTCCCTTTAAATCCGTGTACAATAAATAAGTTTGTCCTTGAACTATTTTAATCTAATTATCTCTTAAAGATAATAGCAGCGAGCCTTTCTGAAAGTAATGCAACACTTCGACTTTAAATTATCTTATTATTTTGGCAGGTGCACTATCTTTAGAATTAAAAGTAAATTCATGGATTTAAAACTGTAATTATAATTTCCGGGACAGTTATGCCGATATGTGTTTTACATATTACACATGAAATGTTTTTTCATAATGTATGTCAATTAATATCAACACCCATTAAGCATCGTGTATGCACGTTTTATTAAACAGTACCAAATGACACGATTATCTGGATGAAGAGTTATCAGATGACACGTCTTTTATTTGCTGTTCATAATTCATTTTATCAATCAATAAATAACTCTTTTGTTTAAACATATAAAACACTGATCGTGTACATTCATGTTTACCTTAATATTGCAAAAGAAAGAAAGACACCATAGTCTAAAGAAGTTTTTTTAAACTACCTTGGTACACATAATCATGTAGATACATGTACGTAATATATAGTTCATATCATTTAAACATATTGTTTAAAGAAACAATTTAAATATCTTTTTAAAATCCTATATTTTTTTTTTTATATATATTGTTTTCAATATAGAAATATGTTTGTTTTAATAATCTAGCGGACTTTAAATAAAAGAATGGGATTTTATATGACGACCGTATCAGCATTTTCTTTGATTTATTTTTTATTTTTGTATATATATATTGTTTTATGAACATGACATTCGCCTTGATAAATATTAGAAATGACGGAACTACACATATAGAACATTGCATATCATTATAACACCGCTTTGTTGTAGTTATACTTGCACACGAATAACGAATATATCTATGAAGAGAACTTATTCGCGCGGATATCTGCACTCGCGACTGAAACAAAGCATCGTTTCAAATGATGATTATGTCATCTTGAAACACCGCCAGGTTTTGAGCAGTGTTTTTTTTTACGATAACCGAAATAAGAAAAGCAGTTGCAAGAATGATCAAGCGCGTAATACCGTTGTTTCGATAGCTGCTAGCTTCAAAATATGTTTCTATAAACTGTAATAGACTACATTATTCGGCAAAATTACGCCATTGTATCAACGTCACTAATCTTGTTAAACCTATTTTATTGTTAAATACGGAATAAAATTGGATGAAGTTATTTACAGTCATTAAGTACACTACATAACACGTTCTTGGTTACATAGGGATTATTAATTGTTATAAAGAAACAGGACACATACAGAGAATACGTGAGTGATACGCATCTATGGCTAATGCTATTTAATGAACTTGAATTTATGACGATATGTTGCCAATATATAAAAAGAAGTGTTGTTAATATAAAACATACATATTTGCTTTCCTCCAAGTAAAACGTATTATATATTGATGACGGATATAAGTCACCATGAAAGGGAGAGACAGACTTTTGTATTTTCACATTTATATGTAGGCTATAAACTATTGTATTGTGGTTTAATGCTGAATAAATTATGTTTAGTTATGTTATGTATTATCAAACATAATGCACACACCTGATTATTTTCTTTACAGCTTTCACATTTTACTACGTAAATTTTGTATAATCATATCTGTTGTTAACTGTATATCCAAAAGTTTACATGTATTGTTGCATGTGGTTCAGAGTGTACATGCATTGTTGCATTTTTATTACTAATTTGGCCTTGATTAAGATGATGTGGACTGTTTTCATTGGACTATTTTATGCAAATTCAATTATGATGAAATTTAGACTATTTTATTGGATGGTTTTAGTGGAAAGACCTTCAGGAACTGTCTGTGGCGGTATATAAAGAGGCCAGCTCTGGGCTCCCAGCAGTTGGGTTGAGTTGAAATCAATTTCTGTATTCTTCAATAAAATTAATTCAGATTTGGATGCCTTTAGAAAATATAATTGTGAGAGAATTAAGTACATATTGTGCTCATTCATAATAACCGTCAAACTGGATATTTGGACTAAATCGGAAATACTGGAAATTATTTAGACTTAAAGAGACACTTACTGGATTAAAGAGACACTGACTATTTTGGATTAAAGATACACTTGCTAATCTGAATTAAAGGAACATTGGACAATTTTTTTTATACTTAATTCAAAAATTTGATATTAATGAAAAACTGGATTTGAGCATTCTGTAAGTGAATATTTTATGTAAATACATTTGTTAATTATAATTTTATGTGGCTGGTTTTGCTTTCTTTTCTTGTTACATTTTTCTCGTAACACTATCATGTATTAGATATAATTTGAGTACATATACATAAAATAACTATAAAGTATAAGGTCCTGCTCTGTTTTCCAATTAAAACATTCGCACTAACTTCTGTGAGTGTGTGAACATAGTTTCACCTACAAATGGCATGTTTGAACGTATTATGTCACTTTTCCTGTAACTGTCAGTTGCTGTAATAGATTCATCGACTGTAACATTAATTTAAAACAATGGTCTATGGGTAATTTCATGATATTTAGACTTATATATAATTTTATATATTTCCTTTCTTATTTATGTTTCGATCTGTCCATTGCAGGATATTGTCCAAGTTTAACTATAAACATTTCATAAAACTCACTTATCTTCCGATCAAGTCATTTACATATTATTGTTTTACGTCACATTTAATGTCGTTTCATATACCTCCTACAAGGTATAGCAAGATGTGCGACTAGAACTGATAACAAAGCTTAAATATTAACAAGGGTGATTTAACAACCTATATCTTCAAATATAATGAAAGATAAGAACCTGCACTGTGTTCAAGTTTAAAGCCATTCTGAAAAAATCACTTCTGTGAGTGTGAACATAGTTTCAACTACAAATCAAATGTTTGAGCTCATTCTGTTCATTTTCTTTCACTATCTGTTGTTGTAATTAGCTTCATCGGCGGTAACTTTAATTTTAAACAATGGTCTAATGGTAACATCTGTCTTATAAAATACATAAAGATCCATGTCAGATAAACAAATAAATTATTTCCAGCGGGTTTATGTTGTCCCAGATTAATACCTGGTGGGATGGGACTTGAAGACCATAGATACCAAGGGCCGTAGGTCCGCGGTTTCGATGTGTTTCAAGTCCCAAACACAAGGTTTTGATCTCGCACAATATAAAACCGCTGGAAAAAATGTATTTGTTTATCTGACATGGATTTGTATGCATGTTATACACATTTTTTTGAGAGATTGAACATAATATACACAAATTCTCACTACTTATATTGCATGTCCAGCTCTCAGCACCAAACGAAGAAAATATACAGATTTGTCATGTTTTCAACCTTTCAATTTGTTTTTTAACCTTACGTTGCTTTAAACTAACTTAATCGTAGTTTTGGATGTTTTCCGACGTTTAAAATCGTTTAAAATTACGCCCTAACGGTTGAAAGACGCGACTTCAGAAGTCTTGATAGCATTTTTAAAAACTAAATAACCAATCAGCATTGAGTATTTTAATAAACCATGTGAGATTTGTTTTTCGTTTTGATATTTCACTTCATATACATAAATAGTATGAAATTGGAAATTTAGAAATCGCCGAAGAAAATAAATATTTAAATTTTTTTGCAGTCTCTGTTTGACTGAGACTGTTCAGTCCCTCTACCCCCGGGTTGAGCAGAAATCAATATTTAAAATATCCACAGTGCAAACATTTGTATACGATGGGACACGAAATTTGACGTGTACTCTTAGTCTGTGTTTGTTTCACGTTTACATGTTTATTTCGGGGTATTGCATGTACATCGACGCTGCCACACAAGGTAGTGGTTAATGGGTATCATTTCAAAAAAAGCCTCAAATCTGGTTCAAGTATATTGTATTGCACTTGTATTACATGTAAAACGAAGACTGCCTTTTGCATAAACTATCAAATTTAATACAATTATTCCTCCGGCAGATGGACAAAGCTTTTGGACAACTTGAATTTGAAAGAAAGGATGATGAGAGCGTCTGTGACACGGTAAGTACTTTACAACACACTTTGTGGGATCTTGCTTTCTGTAATGCGTCTACATTTTAGCAACACCCTTAAGTATTCCCATAAAGAAAAAAAAGTATACACAACAATAACTCTTGATATAAATCGATATCAATACATGTAGGAATGAAAATCGAACAGGAAATGTAGCTTTCACAGAACAGTCAAACAACCAGGCATGCACAAACACAGAACAATTAAACGGACAAACAGAAGCAAAGTATGCGACTCCACAAACAGAAACGGGTTGACAATAGTGGTACCGTCTTAGAACGGCTAGTGGCATAAACTTTACGGTCTTTTAACCAGGTTAACATAGGGTGCACCAATCCTCACTGTTACCCTACTGTCATCCTAATAAAACGGGACAGTTTAAATAAAGAAAATCCCGCCAAATTGTATCCCCTTATAAACTAGGCAGCACTTGTAGTCATTATCAGTATTACACCCATGACAGAAGCCAGAGCAACACATATAAACCATTAAAGTAACACAAGCGCCACATTTCGCTATAAAACCGTTCTTCCAAACTCTACCCCAATCTCTACCCAGAGTACACTCGTTCCTCATTTGACTCTGTCAACGTCAAAGGAAGTAGGACGAACGGTTAGGTCACGTGATTATTCAAAAAAGTTATGACGATTTTTATAATAAATCCTTTTGCGTGATCTGCAAAGATAAAATATAGACCTACATTAAATAATTTCAATTTTTATTCCTATGAGTTAATTTTTTTAGTAATTTTCTGCTATCGAACTTCGGTTTGAAATGTTTACATATGCGTTTCGACTAAGTACGTATTATTTTTGTAGTAAAATAGTCCCGATTAAAACTAAATTGTTTTCATGCATTATTTCAAATCTTGCAACTTCTAATTTGCAGATATTCTGAAAATTATATTTACACAAACATATTCCAATTTAACAGGTTTTACCAAAATCTTGTAATTTAGTAGTTAGCAGAGATATATGTGAGTGCAAGGAACAATAACTCTGCTTGGAGATTGACTCTACCCATGTGTTGAGGTCACAAAATGATGCATATATGCTAATTAAAACTGTATATATATCCACGGGTTCATAAAATACCCGCACATAAATATGTGTAAAATGAATTTAGAGTTGGTAACCTTTTAATCGAAGCTTCAAACAATAACAAAAAAGGCGATGTTTTTGACTGGTCGTTTTTCATGTTTATATTGTATTTCTAGAGTTAGGATTTGCAATTATATGTTGTTTTATATATACATTATCGTTCGTCGAATTTGAAGCGCTGTGCATATGTTGTAAAATTAGAGTGCTGTTGGCGGGTGAGTGACTTTAAGTTGACGACAAAATAAGATTGACGGAAACATTAAACTTTACCATCCCTTCGAGGATTAAGACGTCTTCGTAGGGTCACAGTATATCGGACATTGGACAGTGAAAGTGGAACGAATAGTTGCTATAAATGGGCCAATCGCTTAATATGCAATGTGGTGCTAAATGAAAGGGGCATATTAACCTATTTTGACAAATTGTCTAGCATGTTTAATAAAGATTGCATGAAAGTGATCTTGACCAAGGATATTACGAACACTTGAGTTTGTTGTTACCTGATATAATTTGAATGTTTGTTTAAATCAGATATCATACGAGTGTGAGAATAAAAATACTAGCGCGTATGAATATACCACTCCTGGTTATGTCAACATAATTGAATTTTGCTAGTTTACTTGTTTGAAATCGTTTTGAAATGTGATTTAATGAGATTTCGGAATAATTGTTTGACAGCTGTATAGCATGCCTCAATTTACGTATATAGTTAAGCGATAATGATATTAAATGAATTCTGACAGCATGTGTTAAGACTGTACCATGCAGATGTCGGATGAATTGACATATAGCATATTTGACTCGTACGTAAGCAAGTTATGTCAACGGATGCAATAACCTGACTAAATGGTATCAGATTTTCGTTTCAAATTTTGGAATATTGCAGTGGATATAACCAAACCGAGTTTCAAAATTTAAGTCACTGGTGAAGGTCATGTAATGTGTATGTCCTGTTTATGACTCTTGAACTGATACTCTAAAAGTACTTGTCCGAGATTTTGTTGTTATCGGGCATACATCGGCGTGTTCTGACTGAATGAATTTTGGTAGAGTTATGGTTTATATACCGGCGGTCGGCTGGTATAATCAACAACAATACTTAATCCTATCTGAATCTTTTCATGTATGACATACATTTTAATGTTTACAACACGGGATCGTTTACACTGATTTTCGCGACCTTTAGATTGTTAGTTTTATTTTATTTTAAGGCGATCTTGTGCATATAGAACAAATTGTTAAAAGCATATATATAATTCGTCAAAATTATAAAATGCAATTAAATATATTTAAAAATATTAATAAAATGTTATGTCTTTCAGATGTTGGGAGATGTAGTTAAGAAAGATATCGAGCCTCTGTCAACAGTAAGTTATTTATAGTCATAAGTACACTACATAACACAAACTTTGCAGTATTTATTGGTAGCATAGAGACTACTAATTGTTATAAAGAAACCGGACACATACGGGAAATACATACATTATCAAACATAATACACGAACTTTATTATTTTCTTTACAACTTTCACCTTTTACTAATGAATACTTTGTGTAACAATATATATGATATATATAGATACAATTAGTGTACACATACCTAAAACAACTATACTACCTAATATTTTTTGTAAGCATATCGATAGCATTTGAGTACATATACATAAAAAACTATAAGGTATAAAGTCCTGTTCGGTTTTCCAATTTAAACCATTTGAACATAGTTTCACCTATAAATCGCATGTTTGAACGTCTTAAATCCCGTTTCCTGTCACTATCATTTGCTGTAATAAGATGCATCGACCGTAACATTAATTTAAACAATGGTGTATAGATAATATCACGATATTTAGACTTTACATACTTTTTATATATTTCTTCTTTATTATTTATGTTTCGATCTGCGCATTGCAGGATATTGTCCAAGTTTAACTAAAAACAATTCATAAAATGCACTTACCTTCAGCCTCCTACAAGGTATAGCAAAATGTCCCACTAGAACTGATAACAAAGCTTATATACTGACAAGGTTGATTTAACAACCTATATCTTTAAATATAATGAAAGACTATAAAGTATAAGAACCTGCACTGTGTTCAGGTTTAAAGCCATTCTGAAAAAAAATGTCTGTGAGTGTGAACATAGCTTCATCTACAAATCAAATGTTTGAACTCATTTTGTTCCCTTTCGTTCATTATCAGTCGTTGTAATTAGATTCATCGGCGGTAACATTAATTTTAAACAATGGTCTACGGGTAACAACTTGATGTTTAGACTTCACAACGTCTTAGTTTGTCAGATATGTGTTTTCCATTTTGATAGTTCACCACTTCATATACCTCCTACAAGGTATAACAAAAAATAGTATGAAATTGGAAATTTTGAAATCGTCGACCGAACACAGTAAATATAAAAATATTGCATTCTGTGTTTGATTGAGACTGTTCATGAACGGTAGTGAAAAATACTGGCTACAGTTCACGCTCTCTAGCCCCGTGTTGAGCAGATTTAAAATGTCCATAGTACAAACATATTAGACGATGGGACACGAAAGGTGGAGACTTGTGCACTTAGTCTGTGTTTATTTTACGTGTAAATGTGTATTTCAAGGTATTATATGCTATCGCACATGGTAGTGGTTAGTGAGTATCATTTCAAAATGAGCCTCAAATCTGTATAGTGCATTGATATTGTTGTTAAAACGTAGACTGCTGCTTGTCATAAACTATCATAGTTAATACAGTTATTCCTCTGCCAGATGGACACAAACATTGGACAACAGGAAGATGAGAGAAAGGATGATGAGGCCGTCGGTGGCGCGGTACGTACTTTATAACATACTTCTATATTTTGGTTACACCTTTAAGTACCTCATACAAAGTGTACAAAATAATGAATCTTTACATAAATAATATATCTCATAAGCCATCTGTGTATAGGATAGAGGCTAAATGGTGATGATTTCTCTCATAGGCTCTATCCGACTAAGTGTTTACCATAGGGTTTATCGATATTCGCTATATAGGTCACACTCTTAACCGTGAACATTGCTTTTAGTAAAATCGTCATGAACATTAGGTGCAAGTATTTCAAAATCTAAGGCAACTAAATTGTTGAAAAATTAGGGTTAACACTAAATTTATTATTCCGCATTTTGAAAATGTCTTGTATTCTCACTGGCTGCATAAACAAATCTGTAGTATGTTTTATTCCGTCGCAAATTTAGACGTTGCCGATTTATTAAGCATGAATTTATTCATAGCTCAGAATTAAGCAGACAATTTAATAAAAATCGCCATGAACATAATTTAAAACATCTTATTAGATAGGCATAATGTTAGAGACTGTACGAGCTGCCCTCTGCATGGCCACAGGCCAGATAACCTTATGTGATGGCGCGTTTTTCATTTTCCGTCGGTGCCCAACTTTCATCCGTTACACGATTCATATGAATACACAAACTTAAAAATATTTTGCGTGCGCATATTGATGCTCCGTCTGACCATCAAGGGCATTTTTTGAAAATTACTTATTTTAATAAAGGCATCGATTTCATTAATTTAGTGATTTCTAAATATTTCAAGAATATTGAAACTCCTATTATATGTTACAAGTATAAGAAATCAACAAGAGATCTTATTTTCAATTTATAATAGGATAGTTTCTGATCTTGAAATCGAGACTTCTAATCCCACTGTTTCAGAATTCTAAATTTTGTAATTTTGGTCATGTTATCACTGGCAATCTTGGTATTATTGAGGATAAAAGGATCAGGCAACTTAATGCCAAATGTCCTAAGTATCGCTTTCCATCGGATATTGGTTTGAATGCCTATTGTAATGAATGTATTAAAATAGTTTTGTACTAAGTGTTGTAAACGCGAAAGCGCAGATAAAAATGCACTGACTGCCTGGATGAAAACAATGTTTGAAATTATCGAACTAAGGATACACTTTTATGTGTTTAATTCCTCTCTGGGAATCAAGACTCTTCATACTAAATGTGTTCTAATACCTGCGGACAATATCATTATTGTCTGACGACTGCACTATATCAGTACTTTGAATGCAGAGCTAGCAAAACTTCTGCTTATCTAACCACACCATTGCTGGAGAAGGATATCGTTTCCCAGCATGCGTTCCTTTTGGAGACTATGCAGGTTTCTGTAAATATTAAGCAGAGTAAGCTCACCAATATGTACTGGATTCCAAAATTTCACAAAAAATCCACAAAAAGCACGTGTAGTATCGCTTGTTTTAGATCTTGTACCACTACTAATGTGTCAAAATGTTGACCTCCTGCCTTTGCGCGTTTAAAGAACATGTTGTAAAATATTGCGATAAGGTGTTCAAATTCAAGAATCAATCTGTTTTGGTATATCCAAAACTCCGGATAAGTTACGGTGTAAGCATTTCCATGCATCTACTATAAGCACCTACGACTTTTCAACTCTATACACGACTCTACCAAATAACCTGATCAAAGGCAAATTGATTCAGCTTACACAGAAGACATTTGCTAGGGATGGGACTACCTTTCGTGCTTGTAATAATGTCAAGTAAAGCATGTGGACGCCGATGTTTGTAGAGCGTTAGCTTTTATATAACATCTTTATTAAATACGGTTAAACCGTTAACCGCCAGGTTGTTGCTATTCCTATGGGTACTAACTGTGCGCCACTTGTCGCAGATTAGTTTTTTATACTGTTATGAAAGAGGTTTCATGTTGAGTGTGTCACCTGCTAGACAGAAAGACATTATTGATGCATTTAATAATACATCTCGGTATCTAGATGACATACTCAATATTGATAATCCGTTCTTTTCTCATATGGTCACTCATATTTATCCACCAGAGCTCACGTTGAATAAAGCTAACAGTTCGGATTCCATACCAGCATTCCTCGATCTTCATCTCTCGATTTCAAATGATTACATACATATTAAAATCTATGATAAGAGAGATGACTTTAAATTTGACATCGTTAACTATCCACCTTTAGATGGGGACGTACCTCGTTCTTCATCATATGTGGTTTATATCTCTCAGCTAATTCGTTTCGCTAGGTCATGTAACGATGCTGAAGATTTCAATTTTCGCAATCAAGTTAGTACATGTCAAGTAAACTTCTTCAGCGAGATTTTCGTTATCATAACTACGTAGATCTTACTCAAAGTTCTATCGCCGCAACGAAAACCTGCTGGAAAAAATACAACACCAACCTAAAACATTTCTGAGACTGGGAATATCACTACCGTTATTCTATGGAGATGCGATTTATAAACTTCGGAAATTAAAAGGGTCTGATGGATTTCCTGACCACTTTACACAATTAATCAGGAAATTCGTCAGAAAAGGATATTACAGCGCACTTTATGTTTGGTGATCAAACCCTCTACAGTCAGTCATTACGCTTCACTTTTCTCTTTTGCGATGACCGGACAACCTCGTCGGACTCCATGATTACACCTTCTGAAACCCTGAAAGTGGCGGTTGGAGCATGAACCTTCGTCCCTCGGGTTTTTCGGTCGTACCCTAGATTGGCTTTTTCTTGAGCTGCAACTGCTGTTGTTGTTCAGTACATCGTTACAATAACATATACTTGTATCAGTTCCTAATTCCTCTGGATGTGGACTTTATTTTTAGAGATTTCCTTTTGATGCGATGTACTTTTATTTACACTGTCCTGTCATTTTGAGCACTGAAGAAAAGATAATAGCGAGGTTGGTTAAACTTAAACTCGATTTAAGCTAACCAGTGGGCCATATAACATACTGACTGTTCCGAGTCGGTAACCATGTCTTAAGTTGTGCTCGATATTCGAAATGTGTGTGCGTGCGTGCGTGCGTGCGTGCGTGCGTGCGTGCATGTGTGTGTGAGAGAGAGAGAGAAAGAGAGAGAGAGAGAGGTGGCGGAAAGTATTTGAGGTTGAGGGGTTGGTGGTGGCTCTTGATAAGTGATATTTCCAGGTGTATCTTGGTCAAATGTAGCTTTACTTCGGTAAAAAAGGGAGAAGTGAAGAAAAAAGTACTTTCAGAGAACTGAGGGGTATTGGATAAAAAAAGTATGAAGAGGTAAGGTAAATCACATTGTTTCTTAGGGATGTTGGGGAACTTGTAAAGTGTGTTCGTTTCAAACGGGGCTGTGTATTCTCATTAGAATTGGCTTTCCTTTGGAGGTAAAATAACAGCCAGGAAAGGGCGGTGTGAAGGAAACTATTTTTGGCCAGGTGTCGGGTGGAAAGGCTGATAAAAATGGCAAAAAGAGATGGGGTACAGAAGGAAAACAACTTCTGTTTGAGCTACTTGTTTCCATGGGGATTTTTAGTTCCTTAGGTAAAAAGGGAGAGAAGGTTAATTAAAATCCAGGGACTGTGGTGTTAGTGGTGGTATGTGTGTTGGAAGGCGATTTCGGAGGTGATTCCCTTGCTTGAAGGAGTGGTATGCGTTTGTGTGCGATAAACTTTATCTTTCACGTTTGGAATCGGGCGGTTTGTAAATTTGAGTTAAGAACCTATTTTCCAACGCCTAATGATCATTTAAAAGGCATTGAAAGCTTGCATATTTACTGCTAACATGCTACATGACCGATTAGCTCAGGTATATAAATTGAGGCCAGAGTAAAGTTTTCTCTATAAAAAGCATTGGTACATTGAACACTTTCTAGGGTATAGCAATATATAATACTTAAAACTTTACTTTTATGAAGAAGAAAGAAAGAATATTAACAAGTAATATGTACCAAATTCAAAACTTTATTGATAATCCATTGTCTTTAGAATAAAAACACACCAACACACAACTAATGGAACATCTTCTTTTGTGTTTTAATATGTTGGTTTTATACAAAAGCTGCATTTGGGAGGGCCTCATCAACTGAAATAAAATTTAATATAACCATTTTTTCATGCAATTGTATGTCTAACAGTTATTTACTGTTACCTAAACAAATTTTCTCCTCCCCCAAATACAATAGGCTGGAAATACGTCCTTAAAAGTCATTCCTTAGTAAAGCTTAGGGATATAATCTGGAACAGAACAATTGCGATATGGTGGTATGAATTATTAATTGTGTGACCAAACTCAAACTGTGTTTGTATTTTGGCATCAGTAAACTTTAGAAAAGTAGATACAAAAGTCGAACGGGAAATGTAGCATTCAAGGACAACAGTCAACCAAACACACGCATAGAAACAAACAACACTCACAAATGAATAAAAGGCAAGAAATGACATCTCAGACTTAAACGGGTTGGCAATACGGCTACCGCCTTAAAACGGTAAGTGGCAAAAAAAAAGCGCTCGGGTTTAAACCAGGTTCTAGGGTGTACCAAACCTCATTATTACCGTAATGTCATCCCAATAAAACGGGACAGTGTAAATAAAGATATCCCCATCTAATATTCCCTAACAAACAAGGCAGCAACGTTAATTTTGGACAGAATGGAAGTTCCTGGCTGTGTACGCTTGTATATATTACGCTCAAAAAGTACTGGTATAGTGTATACATGTTGAACAAAATGTTTTTCGTAAGTAACTAAATTGTAACTAAATTGTACATACGTATGTACATTGTATATTCATTTTCGTACAATTGCTTTTTGATTGTGTGTGGATAAAATTGAATTGAAATGGGGTTTTAAGGCGCACCAACACGTGAAAGGTTATATGGCGCTTAACAGGAATGAACATGCCAGGCTCATACTACAGATAAAATATGGAGAATGGCACTAGGACCTTCTCACCTGCAGAACTGCAGAGTTGCTGCAAATTATATTGTAGACACTCCGTTTACGCTGGTTTTACTATCACTGCTCTAGTGATTTGAGAGAGATGGCACATGAAACAATGCGGGAACATGATGAAGACATTTAATGAGCATGAATACAAAATGATAAAATGAACATGAATTTGCGGGGGGAGGTTGGGGGAGATTCTACTCCTCTGCCTACCCCTCCAACGGGATATGCAGTTGCCCTATTCTTTGTCCCGGAACCAAACGGGGCCCATGAACCACACGGGGCAAAATGGATCAAAATCCCATTTAAATTACATACATTTCAACTACAAAATACGTAATCTGTATTAAATTGTGTTACAATTTTGTATATTTAAAACAAATAAAGCATTGTAATCTACAATAAATTCATTTTCTAAAAGTCATTCTTAATTTCTATGAATCCATAGCATGCACTATGGATCTCAGTCCGCTAAAATTACCACAGTAAAGAATAATGTAACATTTAAATCATTAAATATAGCTATATATAACGGAATTCCGTCTTTAACAAAACTTGCAAATCTTTAATTACCTCCCTTTTAACTAAAACTCAGTTGAAATTCATGTTATACAAGGTAAACATTTCAGATTTCAAACAAAGCTTTTGAAAACATACTAATTTAAACATATACTACTCTTATGCTGCTCAGTTGGCATTAGTTACAATCATATGTATCAAAAGTTGAAATAGACTCAAGAACATGCATTTATATGACCGATTAGTAAATGTGTATTGCAATATTTCAGTTAAACATCTTGTATACATAGGCATGAATGTTTTTTCATATAAAACATGATATAGTTTGTCAAAGTAAATGCACTATAGTCCATATTTACGTGAAAGAGGGTAACGAGTTATCTCCCTTGTTTTCTATGGTATAGCCCAGTGTGCAAACATCTACATTACCCTTTTTGACATCTAGGGACACTGAACTTACAAATAAAATAACATTTGTCCTTTAAAAATGTCATCTCATCTCCCAGACTATGTATTGTCCTTTTTATTGTGTATTTAAGTTGCTCTTTGTGTGCGGATCTACGGTGCCATTGCGTTTCGGTGCTGTGGCTTCTATCGGAACTTTTTCTCTTTTAAGTAAATGATTAAAGAAATTCACCAATAATTTGATCTGAAATTTGTTTTCAATACATGATTTGCGTCACACTGTCAGAATATTTGCCATTGAGTATTTTTAAAAGTCAGTATGAAAGAGTAAGAAATAAAATTGAAACAAACACTATATTTTAGTATATTATAGGAGATGACTGGGTTTTAAATGTTAACAGAATTTCGATTTTTGTAGTTATGCTTGTTGACAATATGTGTACATTGTGTATGAAATATCATGTGACAACTAATACATATCATAAGTTTTTTTTCTATCGCGCGGAGATCTAAACTCACACTGAAACAAAGCATCGTTTCAAATAATGATGATATTATTTTGAGGCACCCTAAGGCTTTGGGCAGTGTTTTAAGGTTACCGAAATTAGAGAGACAGTTGCAGTTATAACCAAACGAGATAAACTTTTGTTTCGATGGATTTTAGCTTCATAATCCGTTTCTATAAACGGTTAATGGACTACATAATTCGCCAAAATTATACAATACAACGTTTTATATGTCATTAATATTTTTAAACGTAATTTCTTGTTAAAGTCTAACTGAGATGTTAGCAGATGACGTTAATGAAGTTAACGAGGCTCCTCCAACCGTAAGTTCGTTATACTCATTAAGGACACTACATAACAATTACATAACCTACTAGTGTTACCTTCTTGTATAATGAAATACAAATGTACATGTTTGATGATTCAGTTGTCAGATTGTTTCTATTAATAGCACACATATAAATAGCTGATTATAGAATTTCTAAATTATTGTTTACATCAAGCGATATATCTTATGACTCATCCAAGATTATTGGAAAATTCTAAAGGTTCTATGAAAATTCTAAAGATTCTATGATCTTCTATGAGGAATCATATGACTGTCAAGATAATTTAAAAATAACTTGTTTATCTTACTGGAATATTCTAAATGTTCTATGACAGTATAAATATAGCCTTTTAGGGGTTGTTGTATGGTTTCAGTATTCAGTATTTCAGCTGAGTACAAATTCAGTATAATGAAGGAATGAATGGTGTTTTACGGCACGTCGACACAGAAATAGGTCATATTGTGCGCACAAACTGTAAATTATTGGATGCTATGAATTAAAAATTAAAGAAATATTGTGCTGATCTATAATGAAAGTGATGTTGGACATTTGAAATAAAACAGGTAGGATTTGAAGTGAAATTCGATTAAAAGGACAATTAACATCTTTGAATAAAGAGACACTTGACAATTCAGACAATTCAAATGGGACACTTGCAATTACTTAATTCGTATATCGGATTTTCAAGAAATAGTGGATTCATTTTATGTGTTTTCTGTAAGTGAATTTTTTCATTGTAGTATTTGAATAAACTTTTGATTATATTATAAAAATAGTTGTTGCTGGTTTTACTTCCTTGCTTGTTACATTTTACCCGTAACAGTTGTTTATAAATAAATCGGGCACATACTGAGAATACATACATTTTTTAACATAATACGCGGACATTAGTACAGCTTTAACATTTTACTCAGGACTAGTTTGTGTAACCATATCTAGCATATATACAGATAAAACTAGTGTACACATATCTAAAACAACTACATGGTATACGGATTGAACTATGTTCAAAGTTAAAGCCTATTCGAAAAAACGTTTGTGAGTGCATAGTTTCATAGTTTCACCTACAAATCGTATGTTTAAACGTATTCCGTCCTTTTTCCTGTCTCTATTAGTTGCTGATATAAGATTCATCGTCTAAAACATTTTATTTTAAAGCCATATTCTCCTGTTTACTAGTAACCTACAATATACTACCCTAAATGATATATATTTGAACAAGATGAGAACGCTCACTGTTGTTCACGTAACAACTATCTATGGATAACATCATGAAATTAGGCTTTAGATATATATTTTATGTTTTATTAATATTTCGATCTCAGATTTGCAGTATATTATCAAAGTTTAACTATAAATATTTCATGAAAACTCATGTATATTCTTATAAAATGATTTGAATATGTATTGGTATTACCTCCAAGACTTTCGATTAGGAAATATAGCATAGCTTTAAACTTGGATTTATTGTATTATATAATTACAAACTATATCTGTAACTATAAGGAGGGAAGAAACAGAAATAAAATGAGAATATTTAATAAGTTAGTTCAAATGACTGGCTTATATTTAGATCTCCGTATTTCAGGATATTGCCAAAGTTTAACTAAAACCATTTCATAAAAAAACGCATATCAAATTATTTGAATATGAAGTGTTTTTACGTCACACTTCGTTGCATATACCTCTTACAAGACTTTCGGCATATACCTCTTACAAGACTTTCGATTCGGACTGATAAAACAACTTTAAACTTTGAGTTATTGTATTGTATATTTGCAACCTATATCTTTAAAGATAAGGAAAGGAAGTAAACAGAAATTAAATGAGAATATATAATAAGTTAGTGGAAATGGCTGTTTATTATTTAATATTGAAGTAACACATAGGCATTATACTCGACATGAAAAGTCATTAGTTGCTCGAAGGCTGCAGATACTTATATGGGTTTTGTGTTTGTCTATGGTTAGCAAACGGTGAATAATGTAGTTGACGATAAGCATGCATTACAACTTCAATTCCTGGTGAACCCGTCTAAAAAAAATTGAATGGTATAAACACATATGTTGCAAATGTTCAAAGGATACTGTTTTACTTGCTGAAAGATCAGTCTACTGAAGTGAAGCATGCCATAATTATATGTATATTAGCAACGAAACGTTCATTAGCCTCTGTAGCAAAGTTGGTTCAGGCGTCGTGTTAGTGCAGAGAAAGTCAGGGTTCAAACCTGCTGATTTACTTTTTCTTTTCTTAATTTTCATCATTATCATGGTTTTCATTATTGAAAATGGTAATGTAGCAATGAACAGTACCTTTACATTTTTTACTTTGATAACACAATCTTATAATACAACATTGTAGCAGTGAACAGTTTATATGTGCTGTAATGCACACGCTAACGCATACGTATCCCTTAGATGTGAACAATTGTATTTCTGTTCTGATGTGTACTTCTAGCACGTCGTGTTACAAGAGTGAATTGTAATCAATATGTAAGGCATGTTAAGGTATTTGAACAGAGAGAAGCGAGCTCACCCACCTTGATTCAAAAGGTTTGGTAGGAAGAACTGATGGTAAAAATCGGGAAGATTGTTTCTGGCAAGAACGAATGGTCGTGACGTGTTTATGTCTCCGTGACAACATAGTTTTTTTCAATATTGTTTTAACACCCGTGACTTGATTTATTATTATGTTAAATGTTTGTTTCCAGTTCCTACCCAGACATATGTTATTTTCGCTGGGCATCTATTTTACGCTTGCATAAAACCTTGCTAGTACTAGATGCGATTTTTCTTTTCAAGGCATGCAGTTTATTTCAAGCAATTTTCCTTCGTTCTTATATACAGTATGTATGAACATTTGTAAACTATTGAACAAATAACATTTGTAGCACAAGTTAATTTCAGGATATATTATATTGATACACTAGTCTAGTCTAGCCAAGTTTTAAAACAATGTCAGTGGTTATAATTGCGAAATGAAACTCAAATCTGTGTTTGTTGACTGTTCTAATAGTAGCTATTGTAAGTATCGTTAATACTGATGTTTATCACAATATATCATATATATTACAATTATTCCTCTGGCAGACGGACATAGACATTGAACAACTGGAACAACTGGAAGATGAGAGCGAGGAAAATGAGGGCGCCGGTGATACGGTACGTACATTACAACATAATGAGTGGGATCTTGCTTTCTCTAATACGTCCACATTTTGGTAACACCTTTAAGTAGACCCATAAAGAAAACAAAGTATACAAAACAATGACTATTTATATAAAACGATATATTTTTCACAAGTCATATATGTATTATTAAGGAATTTGAAAGCTTCCTGCGTAAACAAATCGTCCTTATAATTATGTTTTTTTCCGCCGCAAATATAGACATGGCCGATTTACTAAGCATGAATTTATTTACAGCTCAGAATAAGACAATTTAAAAAAATATATCACGGATATAATTTAAAACACAATATTGTGTTGAAATAATGGTATACAAAGTGCGAGCTACCCGTTGCATGGACAAAGACCAAACGATCATATTACCTTATGTAATGACGCGTTTTCCGTTTTCCGCCGGTGATAAACGTTCACATGTTACCTGATTCTTATGAATACAATCATACTATTATATGATCTTGAGCTATATGTAAACGTACGTTGCATTGATAGTCTCGTCATAAAATGTCTTGCCCTGCCATGTGTTGTCCACGGGTCACGTGTCCACAAACAATGGCCATGTGATCCATTGCATTTTAGAGTCGTTATTTTACTACATGTGCTTCTTACAGGTATAAACACCTAATTTATGACTGGGTTTTGAATGCTTGCAGATTTACTTGTTTAAATCTCCGGTGTATAAGCTTGAATGACAGATTTGAACTATGAAATAAAAAATGGTCTAATAGGAAGCAACAGCGGCGGTCTTTGAGTTATTGCTGTTTAAGATAAAAAACTCGAAAATCAGGGCTAAGTGACAACAATGTACGATGCAGATAAAGAACGAATCTGGTGGTTTTGTTTAAACCAAATTCAGCGAGGATGCGTCGTTGTCTATTTCGTCAGTCCTAACCTAGTTACATGGAGAAATAATAATTGTATTTTTCGTCAGTCCGATCATAATCATATGCATAAACAGGACATGTTTCCATCTTGCTTTTTATCAGACTCCGAGCATGTCACAATCAACACCTCTGAATATGGATGCCTCCCCGTCAATACAGCATCTGCGGACATCGAGGGAAGTACTTAATAAACTAGTGATGTAAGTTGTAAAGCATTCGTTGCGATTATATAATTCTTATTGTCTCGTTTGCATCATATGACAATAAGTAGAATAGATTGTATATTTCCTTTTTAAGTAGTTAGGTAGAATATGAGTGTACTATAGTAATTTGTTTTGGCATCTTGCATAACCTCGAGAAGGTAGATCACACAAGTGGTTTAACACAGTAGTGTACACTAGTGCAGAGTGTGGGATGTATTGCGTATAATTTGTGTTATATACGTGATTTTATATATTATGTAAATAAAAAAAAAACTTTTCTGTTACTTTACTTAGTTTAGTAAAGTGTATCTGTTTCCCATGTGCGATGTTGGAGCTAAGGTCTTACATAGCCAAATGACACAATGTTATTATACATATAATCAGAGAGATTGGCGGTCAGACGTTAATGGACACAATCATCCAGAGAGTGAAAGACATGGGGAAGATATTTTGTAATAAACTTGTGGAGGTAAGTAACAACATGTAACAGCTCAGAATCGAACAGAAATCATACTTAATATATAAATATAAAATGAAATAAAGACTGTTTAGCAAGGTAAATCATTAGCAAGGTCACTAGTACATGGATAACCTAATATTACTATTCAGTCTGTATTTAGCTATTAACCCTTAACCCGCTACATATACATATAATGGAATGTTCTTACTTTGAATTATGACTATTCCGTCTGTGTGATAAAGGGGTGTTTTGGGGGGAAATGACTGATCAGCAGCCAGACATTGTAAACCCTGTTCAACCTAGGAGTTACTCGCATTTACTCGCAGGCTGATCTGGGTTTACAATGGACGCAAAGGCAATTATAGTCGTACTTAGCGGGTTAAAGGGAACGTAGGACTAGGCCCAACAGCTCTTTTATTGAGAGTTCTGAAAAACTTTGAAAAAGATGAAAGAATTTTTTCAAAATGATGATGAACAAAAACTATATGACCATTTAAAGGTTGTTCTAAAACGGATATGGGAGCCACCATTTTAAGTACTATGTCGTCATAGTTCCATATTACCATATATTGAATATTGATAAATATCATTTAAAACAAAGAAAATCACTGCAAATGAATGCAAAAAAAATCACTGGTCATATAAACATGATGAAGCATTATTGCCATTAAGTATTACATACCTTTCATACAGTTGCTGTCATTTTTTCCCTAAAACTCAGTAAATGTTCATATTTATACATATTTCATGTATGGTCATTTAGAACCGTTATGTCCTAGCTCTCAAAATAGCTGCTTCCATATCCGTTTCAACAGAAACTTCAAATGATCATATCTTGTTTGTTTATCATCCGATTTTGATAATTCTTTCACCCATATTTAAGTTTTATCGGAACTCTCTATAATAAAGATATTTGGCTGTGTCGCTCTATTCCCTTTAAGGGTTAACATTTCAAATGATACATTATGCTAATTAGTTTAATAATATTTCATTTGCTTGATGTTATTTACATATTAAATACATGTGGAATAAAATTACAATAATAAATAACATTTACAAATGGAATGGACCACGAGTTATCACAACATCAGTTACGGTCCTTTCCAAATAGGCAGAGTTCAACAAAATTGTTATATCAATATCTAGTTAAACAAAGCAAAGACATAGCCTTTTAATAATATAAATCGACAGGAGAAAAAATGAGTTACTACACCACACATTTACCAAAAATAAATAAATAATATCATTCATTAATAACCACTACACACAGGATAAGCCTCTCTTTTCCCAAACCTTACCGCCATACCACTGAGCCCACTCATTCTCCCGTAAAAGCTCAAATAAAACATATCAAAATTACGACAGTAGAGAAAAGAAATCAATTCTATTAATTTTGAAAACGTTTCGTCTGTTTTATGAATTTGTGAACCTCAAACAAAATGGTTTGATTTTGTTCATCGTTTAAAGAGGCTCTAGAATATCTTTTTGTCCACCAATTGATATAAACTTAATTGTAAAGAGGACTATGAAAAAGGTAAATGGCAATAATTTCACCCCATGTAATATGTGTTATGCTGGGGAAAAACAGGATTGAAAAGATCGGATTTTTGAAATTGTATTCGTAATTGTTTTATACAAGCCGATTGCGAAGAGTTCCGATCGATTCGTTTACTATCGGAACTGCCCCGAGTGGTTTGGTTCCGTTCGAATTAAATCGCATTGCGCCTGTCCGATAACATCGTAAAAACTCGTAGTTCTCTGGCAGGAATAAACGGCAGGGCAGCATTTTAGTCAAGATATTGTTTTGATCATAATTAATAATTTACAGAACTAGAATACGAACCATGTTTCTTCTTAGAATACTCATAAAATAGCTTTGTATACATATAAATGCAGTAATATTGAGTATTTAATATTTTACATTAAAAATCGCTTAGATATAGGTAGTGCCTCTTTTAGTGTTCAATGCCGAATAACAGTTTTGGTTTGGGGTATTTATCGGATGATAAATACGCGTATTCGGAAATAATTGTATTCGCTGATTTGTAAAAAGTTCATACCTGAAAAAGAAATGTTCGGCATCTTCATATTCATTTCCACAGAGACAAAGAGGTGTATCACGTAAATGATTGTTATAAAGATCTGCATTCAAATTACTACATTTGTTTCTAATGTGCAAGAATAACTGCTAGATACCTGTCACCATACAAGAAGAGCTTAGGTACAAGAAGGGGTTTGAAAAGCGTCTTAAGTTTGCGTTTAAATATTGAAAGTCTTGTTGAGTCGCAAATTGTCGTGTCTAACTCGTTCCAAAGTTGTATCTAACTAGAATAAATATATGTACGACGTGACAGGGTGACAAAGTCATTATTGTTTCATAGGTCATATGGATTTATTTCATTAAATGAAGAAGAAAATAATTCGTTTAAATATAGTAGTAAGTCGCCATGTTTTTCTTTATAAACCAAAATTAATTTTTGGATAGTTCTGCGATTTGCCGATTTCGTTCCGTAAATTGTCAATAGAAACAGAACGTGTGAGACCGGTAACTACACTCGCTGAATCATACTGCATTCTTTCTAAAGTATCTTTTTCACAGTTAGTACAATTGTCCCATACTATTGATGCATATTCTAAAATAGGTCGTAAATACCAAAAGTATATTTGGTTGAGAGTTGTTCGTTTTAATTTAAATGTAATCATTCCCATTGTACATAAACCTTGTGGAAGAACTTGCACTATTTGATATATGCTCATGCCAAGATCCATCACGACTGAGTGTAAATCCAAGATGTTTATGGTGTTCAACAAAATTTGACTGAGTAGCATCAAAATATAAGATGGGTTGAATGGCATTTGAAAGAGAGAATAGCATGGCTTTAGTATTTGACGGATTAAATTTAACAAGTCATTGTTTTGACCAATCCAGGATTTTCTGCAGGTCATTATTTAAAGTGCTTTGCAAATAACTAGGGTCCGACGTGGATATAGCTAAAGCACTAGCATCATCATCATCAGCGAATAATCGAGTAGTGCTAAGAACTGAGTCTGCAATGTCATTAACGTAGTTGGTCTCCACTACTCCGGCCGATAAAGGCTCTGGGTATTGTTTAACCACCCATAGGATATGTTGTCTGCTTTTTAATTTTAAATTAGTCTTTTGGCTATTACTTGTGATGCGCAGGCTTCATAACCGCTGCTCCCAACTAAATTCCATTTTGTTTATTTCGTTCTTCGGGTCATAGAATTGTGTTAGATACTGCGACCATACGCCGCTGGACATGGTGGTGTAATGATATAAAAGGCGCATGCCATCTTCAGGATGGTACAATTCTGTACTATTGAGTTTATGAATATTGAGTTCTGCTCATCCCGGGGCTAGGGGTTGTGAGCGGTAGAAAGCATATTTCACTACCGTTCATGAACTCCTGTTCAATCAAAATCAAACCGGGGCTGCAATATTTCGTTTGTATCGTGTTCGGCCGTTTCTAAAAGGTCCACTTTAATATCCTTTTAACATCCGAAAAGGACTTATCTGACTACGATCTTGTAAATAGCTAGATAACCGACTGAGTAGGTTTCCTGATAATACCATACTTCTGAAGTTTAAAAATAAGTCCTCGATGCCAAACCCTATCAAATACTTTAGAAATATCACAATCATGCATTTCTTTTCTTTTCGTCAAAGGCTTTACAAATGTTGTTGTATATATCAATCAATTAGAATACCGTGGAATAACCGGGTTAGAAACCCGAACTGTTTTTTATAAATTAAATTATTAGAATGCAAGAAATTATACAAATATTTAAACACTACACTTCCATCACTTTTCCAACACAACTAATCAAAAAGATTGGTCTATAATTGTCATTATTTTTAAATAAGTGCATAACGTTTGCTAATTTCCAACAACTTGGATTCACATATTTTTGTTTAGATCGGTTAAATGAAATACAAAGTGGTTTACATGTCGACTTTGATGTTTCTTTTAACATACGGTGACTGATCTCATCGGGTCCGCTGGCTATATTTATAACTAAGTTAGACAAAACATCTGATATATATCTGATACATTATGATAATTTTTATTATTATTACATAAGGAATTACGCGTTCATATCAATCTAAGATACCAAAAAAACGTTAACACAATTTTCAAAAAATATTCCTTTCAAGGCCTTATTCATTGTTATTATACAAAATTAAGAGTTGAAATGAACTTTTGTAACTTCAAACCCTCATTCAGTTTTACATAGAACTTGACTTTTCTTCAGGTATATGTTGGCATTGCTTGGCTTTCCAAGGAGGTATTACAGGCGGGAGAATATAAGTACTTTGAGACACTGGAAAGCATATTACAACGGAAGATGAAAGAGTCCGGCAAGGATTTGAAGGCTAACCGCTATGTAAGTAGTTATAACCACATCAAACACAGTTGAAGATGGTATACTAGACTAAGTCAGACCTTCTTCTTCTTTGTCTTTGCTAAAATAACATATATATGCAAAACTGCATTTCAGAATCAGCGTGTCATTAAATAGTAAGTTGTTGGAAGTGGATTTTAGCTTAATAATATGAGAACGCTTTACTTAATCAAACTAACATTAATTTTACACACGGTAGAGGTAATACAATGAATCAGTTGTATTGTCGGTGTCGTTTGGCTATCAGTTCAGACATTATTCCCTTAACTGTTATACAAAATGTGAAACATTGGGTTTCCGCTCAATAATTAAAGCGCTGTAGTGGTTATAACAAAATCAATAGAGCTAATTAGATAAGTAACGTATGAATGATAGTGAGCTGTTTTCAGTCAGTTCGGTTATATGTTTTATATACGGAGTTATAACTTAATAACATTATTACAAAATTTCGCGATTTGAAAGTGCTTCAGTGATATTAGCGTAATGCTATGTTCGGTCACTCTCAAACCAACATAAAACCAACGAGAAGTCAAAATAGTATATTTCACTGAGGATTCAATATGCAGTAGTAGGAATGTAGCTATTTCAAATACAAATACTACCGCACCTACAGAAAGAGAAACTATAAATTAAACATAGTTATTGCAAATACAAGTACTTCTGAATCTACAGAAAGCATCAGTCAAAACATATCACCAGAACTAATTGCTTAACAATAAATAAAATTCCTAGTTAAAGCAGAGCGGAAATTACTGGCAATATACAACCGCATCAGGATATAAAGAGACACCTCAACACCTGTATCGGCTCCATGACAGGCACGTAGCGCGTGCTTATTGATATACATTAATATTTGATATTCTTCAAAAGTAACTAAATTATATCACCTGAGCAAAATCATGGTATCCCAAACTGAAAGGCGTTGCATAATTTAACATGTTTAAGATGTTGCTGATAAAAATAAAACGATTGGGACATAATACTTTACCAGACAATAAGTCATCGCATAACCAGCTAAAATACGAACTTTCAGTACTAAGAATACACACAAACCTAATATAAAAGCAGAAAAGAAAATGCAGCATTCCAGGACCACAGTCAACCTAAATCATGCATCGAAACTATAATCATGATAATAGTAATGGATAAGAGGCAAGGTATGTGACATCACCAAAGTAAATGGTTGACAATATGGCTACCGCCTTGGAACGGTCAGTACCAAAACGACCGCCGTGTGTTAAACCAGGTGAACCTAACCTCACTCTTGACCTAGTGTTATGCCAATAATCGGAACAGTGTAAATAAAGAAATCCCCGCCAGATTATATCATATAAGAGAAATAAACACTTCATATACATATACGTGTGTTTAAAACGTCGTGAAACCCGGTAGCCCGAAAAATAGTTTCAGAGTCCAATACATGTTTTCAAGGTGTATATGTAACTTGATACATTACGTGGTCCGAGTATTAAATTTCGTACCACATCCAACCACATCTCCAAGAAGCGAAAACTGGGTTGGCTTGGGTATGAAATAAAACCTTAATTTCGGCTTACAAAGTTTGCATATTGTAAAATTAAAACATTTACAATGTAATAGGTAATTTTAAACAGGTTGTTGCATTATTTCAGTAAAACATGTCTTTACATGTGTTTTATTGAGGAAATATCCATTATACAATACTTTAATATTAGTTTTACCATCGCGTAATGGAGTTAAGGCGGGACCACGTAATGAACAACTTATTTTCATTGCTTCGAAACATAATAATGAAATTGCAAATTCATGTTCCTTAGAATCTAAATAACTTATACTGATATTGATTACACCAAAACAACAAATCAATTCAATTCATCTACCTGCGCTGGAATGTTGTATGTTTTCCTAAAGAAAACTGCAACTAGTTCCTATTTGTATTTAATAATTTCATATCTGTAGGCAATAATGCCTTATTGGATTCACGTTCGTCATTTATATTCAGTAATGATGCAGATCATTTGTATTGTGTAATAACAGTATGGGTAATATGGAGCATAGTATAAAACAATGAGTTGAGTATTAATATGGAGTCTTGAAATGGAGTGCTGGAAGTCGCGGGTTGAGTTTAGTCGGAGTTACTAAGTTTCGTCGGCTTGTTCTTGGGCATGACCATTTTCCTGAGCCCCGTTCGTCGAATGGGGACGTAAAACGGGCGGTCCAGTGTATCAGGGTTTATCATCACAGTACGTTAAAGAACCTTAAAGAATGTACTAGTTAGTAAGAGTAGAGCATGCTCCCGAATGCTTTTGTTAACCATAAACACAAGTTGTATATTAGTAACATCAGCAGTATTAGACGTGATCTCGTAATACCAGCAGCAGCCGCCGCAGCAGCAGTAGTAGTAGTTGCAATTGAAATGCATTTTTGTTATTACTACTAAACATGCAGCTGCGACTGATCTTGCTATACCTATATGCCTACTACTTATCACTATCACTTCTAGTACTGGTGATGATGCTACTGTAATATCACTAATTGTTGCTAGGGCTATTTATATTGTGTCTACTGATTCCTTCTTCTCCAGTATTACTACCGCTGCTGCTTGCCTCTTCTACTACTACTACTACTTCTACTACTACTACTACTACTGCTGCTGCTGCTCCTACTAAAACTACTATTACTACTACTACTACTACTACTACTTCTACTATTACTACTACTACTGCTTCTACTATTAATACTACTACTACTATTACTACTACTACTGCTGCTACTACTATTACTACTACTACTACTACTATTTGTAATGCAAATTTAAAATATTGAATACAAATGTAGAGAGTTTGCGTTAACATACTTTTACACAATTATTACAACACCTTTAAAATATTAAATCAATTTATATATAGTGAATACAAATATGAACCATTGAATATGCATGTAGAGATTTGGCATACACTAAAGGAATCCAATACAGATTTATTGAATACAAATTTGAAACATTGACTACAACATCGCTGATAAAATAGAAGCGAAACAAATTGAGTAGTATCGAATGAATTGCTCGTCCAGACATACATTTAGACATAGTGTAATAGACTTTAATGCTGTATTATCGTAACACTAATCCGCCTGTCAAATATAATAGCAATTTTAAAACACTTCTGCGACAAGATTTATCATAACCCGTCTTTTATGGAGATGTGATTTACAAACTTAGGAAGATGATCGGTCGTGATAATTTTCATGAGTTATTTCTTAAAATTATTAGAAAGTTTATTAACAAAGGTTACGACCGAGGTAATCTGCGGCGCACTACATGCTTAGTTGTGGACCCTTCTACAGTTTGCAACTATGCTTTCCTCTTTGATTGTGCAACGACCGGAAGGGCGGTGGTCTCTATGACAACGTGTTCCTAAGTCCTGTAAGGCGGGAACCGTTTGATGGATGTCCTTCACTCCGTTTTGTAGTGCTCTTAACGGTTTTCCCATTGATGCTCTGACTTCGGACAAGTCATCGAGTACATATGAGATTAGCTTCTAAAGTTAACTTATTTTTAGCTCTACTGGCCAAAGGCAAGGCGAGCTTATGCGATCACTTTTCGTCCGATGTCCGTCTGTCTGTCTGTCTGTCCGTCCGTCTGTTAGCAATTTTATAAAATCGATATCTCCTCTGAAATCGCTTGAAGGATTTTAATGAAACTTCATCACAATGTTACTTGGCAGGGACTCTCTCAGATTTGTGTTTTTCATGGCCGCCAGTCATCCAAGATGGCCGCCATGGCTAAAATTATGTCAAATTTAAGGAATTTTCAAACGACATCTCCTCGGAAACAATTAATTTCATTATTGTGAAATACCAAAAACATGTTCCCTGGGTTGGCTTCTATCAAGTTTGTGTTTTTCGTTATAATCGAATGATCAAAATGGCCGCCACGGCGACTCATAGTTTACATAGAGTGATATAGGAAAAGGCTCAACATGACATGTATTCTTTGAAACTGCTTGTAGGATTTTGATGAAACGTCATTACAATGATCTTTAGTATAGTCCCCCTCAAATGTTTGTTTTTCGCGGCCGCCAGTCATCCAAGATGGCCACCATGGCTACAATGAGGTCAAATTTAAGGAAATTTCAAACGACATCTCCTCCGAAACAACTTATTCCATTCTTGTGAAATATCATAAACATGTTCCTTGGGTTGGACTCTATCAAGTTTGTGTTTTTCGTTATCGTCGAGTAATCAAAATGGCCACCACAGCAACCCAAAGATTACATAGAGTTATATAGGAAAACATTAAAAATGACATCTTCTCTAAAACCGCTTGAAGGCTTTTGATGAAACCTATATCACAATGATCTTTGGGATAGTCCCTCCCAGATTTGTGTTTTTTGCGGCTGTCAGTCTTCCAAAATGGCCGCCATGGCTAACAGTAGGTCAAATTTAAGGAAATTTCAAACGACATCTCCTCCAAAACCACTTATTTCATTCTTGTGAAATATCTTATACATGTTTCCTGGGTTGGCCGCTATCATGTTTGTGTTTTTCTTTATCGACGAATAATCAGAATGGCCACCACGGAGAGTTATATAGGAAAAGGTTAAAAATGACATCTTCTCTGAAACCTCTTCAAGGATTTTGATGAAATTTATTCACCATGATATTTGGGATAGTCCCTCTCAGATTTGTGTTTTCCGCGGCCGCCAGTCATCCAAGATGGCCGCCATGTCTTAAACTATGTTAAATTTAAGGAAATTTCAAACGACATCTCCGAAACTATTTATTCCATTCTTGTGAAATATTATAAACATGTTCCTTGGGTTAGCCTCTATCAAATTTGTGATTTTCGTTATTGTCGAATAATCAAGCGATCCAAATTTTACATAGTGTTATATAGGAAAAGGCTAAAAATAACATCTTCTCTGAAACCGCTTGAAGGATTTTGATGCAACTTCATTACAATGATCTTTGGGATAGTCCCCTCAGAATTGTGTTGTTCGCGGCTGCCAGTCATCCAAGATGGCCACCATGGCTAAGATTAGGTCAAACTTAAGGAAATTTCAAACAACATCTCCTCCAAAACCACTTATTCCATCCTTGTGAAATATCATAAACATGTTTATAGGGTTAGACTCTATGTGCTTTTCGTTATCGTCGAATAATCAAAATGGCCGCCACAGCGACCCAAATTTTACATAGAGTTATATAGGAAAACGTTAAAAATGACATCTTCTCTGAAACCGCTTGACGGATTTTGATAAAATTTAATCACAATGATATTTGGGATAATCCCACTCAGATTTGAGTTTGTCGCGGCCGCCAGTCATCCAAGATGGCCGCCATGTCTAAAACTCTGTCAAATTTAAGGAAATGACAAACGACCTCTCCGAAACCACTTATTCCATTCTTGTGAAATTTCATAAACATGTTCCTTGGGATGACTTTTGTCAAGTTTGTGTTTTTCGGTATCGTCGAATAATCAAAATGGCCGCCACGGCGATCTAATGTTTACATAGAATTATAAAGGAAAAGGCTAAAAATAACATCTTCTCTGAAACCGCTTGAAGGATTTTGATGAAACTTCATTACAATGATCTTTATAATAGTCTCCTTCAGAATTGTGTTTTTCGCGGCTGCCAATCATCCAACATGGCCGCCATGGCTAAAATTATGTCAAATTTAAAACAACATCTCCTCCGAAACCACTTATTCCATTCCTTTTTCCTTGAGAAATATCAGGAACATGTTCCTTGGGTTAGCCTCTATTAAGTTTGTGTTTTTCGTTATCGTCGAATAATCAAAATGGCCGCCACAGTGACCCAAAGTTTACATAGAGTATATAGGAAAACGTTAAAAATGACATCTTCTCTGAAACCGCTTGAAGGATTTTGATGAAACTTAATCACAATGATCTTTGGGTTAGTCCCCATCAGATTTGTGTTTTTGAGGCCTCCAGTCATCCATGATGGCTACACTTAGGTCAAATTTAACGACATTTATCAAACGACATATTACCACATATTCCATTCTAGTTAAATATCATATACATGTTCCTGTTGTTGGCCTCTATAAAGTTTGTGTTTTTCGTTGTCGTCAAATATTCAAAGGTTACATAGAGTTATATATAGGAAACATGTTTCTTGGGTTGGCCCCTATCTATGCTTTCTTTAATGTAAGGATTATTTTTATTTACACTGTCCTGTTGTTTAGGGATGATGACAGGGTAAGAGTGAGGTTTGGTGTACCCTTGAATCGGTTTAAACTCCCCGGTGATCTCTTTTGCCACTGACCGTTCCAAGCGGTTTACCTGTTGTCAACCTTTATATGTTTGTGATGTGCTGTTTTATTGAATGTGTTCAGGTGTTTGTGATTTACTTTTTGAATCACCTTTGCTTTGTAATACTTGTCGGAGTGACTGTATTCTGTTATGCTACTCTTCCTGTTGGACTTATAACATTTTCTTTAGTTATCATTGTCTAAAATCTGTCTTTATAAACTGCATGCAAGCAAGTTAAATTTGGTATAAAGTGTCGTTTTTTGCAAAGGGAACGCGTTACAGCCGTGTAACATGCATGACGTTATATAAAAAACAGTATGACGTCATAATTTCTCGTAAAGGAACATTGAGAACATTAAGGTCATAGTGGTGTAATGTGAATACTATAATCTTACATTCGTGGCTGTGTATGTTTGACTTCAATAAACTCGTTGGAAACAAATGTAGAATACTCGACAGAGTCTCGTATCTCGGCAGAGCATAGTACCATATTAGTTCAGCCAACTCGTCTACTAAAGTCAGTAATACACAATCACTCGTGTAAGATCCTTTACAATATATATTTTAAAGCAAACGAAAACAAAAAACAAAATTTGTTTTTCATAATTTAGATTAATAATAAAAATATCGTTATACAGTGAATCGTTCAATATAGATTTTGTATTGTTACAGTACCTGGTTTGAAACACAACATTGACTTGTACATTTTAAAATCCATATTGGACAGTTCATTTTATAATAACCATATATTATTGATTATCCCATTGTTTTACATCCCATAGCTAGTCCTTGAATATATCAAAATGAAGATCAAACAATTAGGCAGAAGGGCAGGTGTGTGACCATTTCTGATTATCATTGTATAATATAAACAAATATTCAGAGCATTTGTTTTATTTATCACATTGTCAAGTTCGTGATCCCATCGCTACCTTTGATCATTATATTTCAATAACCAACAAAACCCTTAATATAAGTAGATGTGCCCGTGTATTATAGGTAGTATATGTACATGATGTACGACAAATATACACTGTAGATATACCGAAGGTCACTGAAAACGCACCATTAACCCATTTGGAATAAAACTGCTGAACCAATATTTTCTATTTTATACGTAGTCAGTCTTGTCTTTCATGTTTATGTGTAGGCTTATATGGCAAGCAGTTGTACAGTTATTTACCGTGTTATTTAACATTGGTTACTGTGGATAATGATAAAAAGAAAACTGTTCCATTAAATTTCAAGTTGCATTAATCTGTCACGGAATAAATTCCAATTGGTTTACTTATCTGTTTGTTGTTTGATTTATGTCTTATGCCATGACTGTTTTTAAGAAAATGATTTCGTTGTGTGATATAACTGTAGAAACCCTGAAATACACATGTGGAATGCATTACATCTAGATACGTACACAAATGTAAACTAGTTATATCGATTATAAGGGTAAAGTGTCTTGCCCAAGAACACATCAACAAAACTGAGTGGCGCCGCTGACACTTGAATCCGGGTCCTCAAGTCCAGCGTGTTATGCACCACGCAGTCTCTCTCACTGTAGATATATACCAATTATGGTATCTTTTGCCGCTCTATAATTGTGTTTTAGTAAGTAATATGAACAGAAACTAAAACAACTAAATTTCTCATGTTGAGTGATAGAATTGAGGCTAGCACGGCAGCAAGAATGGGTCATACAATAAGGATATGCATGTTTATAGACCGATAAAAACAAATATCATTCCATATTTGAAGATATAGATATAACTGTTTTGCCTGGTTAAACACACTGTTGTGTCGTTAAAATTGCAAAATTATTTAATTGTTACACTTATATATACCTTTCTTTAATTGAAGTAGCCAAAAGTGAAAAAGTGGTGTTACCGAGAATGAGCAAATTGGTGTCGATTTCAATTCCTTATCTGCACTAAATGGGCTACAATGTATCACAAAGCAAACCAGAATAACTTTTAAAATCAAGTAATCATGTTTATTGTGATTTTGATAATCATCGACAATACTATAATACTGTAGATTATATTAAAAAAAATAATAATGGAAGTAATTCTACCACAAATGTAAATTAATTTATATAAAAGTATCATTAGGAGCATTACGGTACTGACTGAATGATTGGCAAAATAATTTCACTGAAGTTTCAAGTTGTCATTAAATTCGGAAATATTAGGTTTACTTTAGAATCCATACAAAGTAGTACATACAATTCTTCTTGATACGATTATAACTGTTTTCCCCTGAGATGCACTTTAACAGCTTTCTTGCATGTTCAACGCTAGCGAGAATTGATTCGCATTCCATTTCTGAGTGGTCACTTTCTACGAACTGTTGTTTGATACCTTTTAATATTTGGCAAATTCTGAATACAGCATGAAGAGACGAGGCCACAATCTGATTGTGGGTTTCCCCCCACATGTATCACAATAATATCGAGTGCTGTAAAGCAAAAGGCACTGACCAAGTACCATTTTTAACTGATTTAAGATTCATGGAAAATGTTAATAATTATATTTTAAATCCGGTAATTGATTTTACCCGTTTCTTTTCTATGTTATATATATTTGTATAGGTGACCATATTTCCAACAATGTAACAATTGCAGTGTAAACTTTCCCGTACATCCAATCAATATTGTTATTTTTACATCCTACAGTGATTGTATGACATGCACTGATCCAGTTTTTCCTTAAACACGTGTGTTTCATATACCGCATTGAAGGCTTAGTGCTTATCGACATTTTGGCCCATTTTATTAGGGTTTCCTTAACTTTCCTCATTATCTTGCATTAGACACTGATGTCGAGTTTTGGACCTCTTTTAACAGTCCGTAAGTTTACTAATATTATTTCTTATGGATCTTTTGTACGATTCTATTTCGTATCTCTAATAAATACTTATTGGCCCTTATTTCGCTTTTCGCAGAATGGTATTACTCTCCAAATTAACAATTATGAGTCTATTAGTTAAAACTTTAAAAATAAATCTTTCACCTCTTCGGTTACACTCTGCGTCATCAATACAAATTCCACACAATTACTCTTCATTTCTTAGAACTAAACCATATGTACGCCTTACACCTTTAAATCTTCATTCGGCAACCTCGTTTTATGTTCCTTCTAATAATATTACTAGGATTTTTCATAATGGCTCAAAAGTTTCCGAAACTCCTCTGCGATCACCTGTTTTGAGGAAATACCATATAAAGTCTCCTTTCAGAAATCATATTTTTCATTCAAGGCGCAGGGTGTTTTCCTCTATTAATAATTGCAATACTAAGAGGTGCAGTTGTTGCAATTATTTGTCTTGCACGTCCACCATTAAATCAGCTGTTAATGGTAGATTGTTTAATGTATGTCTAGCTTCAAATGTTGATTGACGTACTTCTCACGTCATTTATGTTCTGACTTGAAATGCACCAAGTTGCGGTATACAATATGTTGGACAAACAGGTCGATCCTTAAAAGTTCGATTTCGTGAACACAAATATAATGCAAGTATTCCTAAAAAGTTAAAAAAATTACTTGTACCAACATTTTCGTCAGTAAGGTCAAAATTTTAAAAACGTAACTGTTCAACCGGTTGAATATATATTTTTTGATAATGATGCTACTAAAAGCTTTAAAATAAAAGCTAGACATATTGCAGAACTTAAGGATGTTGGCTGGGCAAGTTTTGACATCTTCAAGTCTTAACATTTTATTTTTTAAATCATAGTTTTATTTGACAACAGAATTGTTTCATTTTTCCCATTCTAGTAGATATGGACCAAATTTTAAGCATTTTTTTTTTCATATTTTTTCCGTCATTTGTGATTATTTTTTGTTATCCACAAAATAGGAGTTATGGGTAGCTCTGAGTAGAATTTATCCTTTTGCTATGGAATAAATCAGATTTTTTTTTTCAGTAGTGGAAAACATATATAAAATTAGATACTGAGCTAATTTTATTTTCGATCTCCATGTCAATATTGTGTGTACAGTATTTTACATTGAAAATGTCAAAATAACTCCAAAATGGGTGAAATTTAAAGAATTTTTAATAAAAAATCATTAGAAGCCTAGTGACCTATATATTTTTTTACTTGTTTTGAAAGAAATGTCATAGGACCTTGACATATACAAGTTTTAAAAAAAGTTGATCATTAGAACATATTTTTTTATCTTGAATTAATTTTTCGGTAAAAACAAAAGTGGGTGGGGTACGGTCCATATATGTTTCCTTTTTAAAGTAAAAAGACGAACTGGGATTACAATTGCTTTTGTATGATTTGAAAGATATGTATATATGCAATTGGAAATTAATTGTTGTTTTTCAATAAACGTAATGTTATGAAAACAATTGTGAAAATGTTCAATGATAATATTTTACCTCTTTTTAGTGACATTTTGAAGTTAGAAATATGTGCATTCTTCAATGACGTCTAGTGGGAAAAAAAGCGTGGCGACCTAGCCTTTTTTGATAATTTTGAATCTAAATTATACCAAAGAAGCTTTAAATATGAATTTAAAAAAATCTCATCACTACGTCCTTTCCCAGCCAACCTCCTTAAGTGGATGAAAAACTTACAGACACCTTATCCACTCGGCCTTAATGACAACATTTATCAAGAAGGAAATATTTCTAAAGATCCTAATATTGATATTTTTTCTATATTTTCTATCCGAAAGCGTAAATCTAGGTTTCATGGTTTTAGGCGTAATGGTAACACCAAACGTAAATCGCGTGTAATTATTTCTGTCGCTGATTTACATACCATTTTTAAACAGTCTGAAAAGCACTCTAATATGCTTTCACGGCATTTTTGTCCATTTCATCAATAAACTTGATCGACGAGAAAAGCCGACAAAATTTTCATTCGTACAGATCCCTTGTATAACACTGCTTCCATAGTTCAAAGCTATACACAACATGTTCTCCGACCCCATATTGACAAGGAGTCTGATCACGTCAGGCATTTTCTAAAACTACCATATATTAATAAAGGTATTGATTTCATTGACATGCCTAGTATTTTTCGAGATACTCATGCAGTTGATTCTATCCCAAAATATTTCAAAAATTCCGAAAGTCCTGTAATTTGTTATAAGTATAAAATGCCTTTTAGAAATATTATTTTCAACTACAACAAAATAGTTTCTGACCTTGATATAGTACAAAATACTCCTAAGGAATGTGAATGCAACACATTACCATTTTTCTATGCTCCAGCAGGTCATGTCATCACTGGTTATTTTGATATTATTGATAAACGTATTCGGCATTTGTTTTCGAAAGGTCCTAAATATAGATTACCTTCAACTATTGATTTTAATGCCTGTCGTGCCCAGATCGCCCACTCCATTGAAGATTTTAGTATCAAATGGTGTCGTAAAGAACATGCGGACCCAAACTCACTTTCTTCTTGGAAAAAGTCAATTCTGAAAATTATAGATACACGTATTAACTTTTATAATGCTTACCCCTCTTTCCTTCCTCCGAGACCTAGGTTTTCCTTTCGTAATTTAAAATCGAGAATTCAGGAATTTCATAATAAATTAGTTTTTGTTTTCTGCAGATAAAGCAGCTAATAATGTAATTATTGTTTGACGCCTACATTACGTCAATGTCTTATCTCCGGAACTCGGCAGCACCAATTCGTATACTCCAGTTAATTCTATTGATGATGATGTTGTTTCCGCACAGATCACTCGGTGCACTACTTATAAGGCGTAAACGATAAGCAAAATAAACTGCCTACTATGTACTGGATTGCTAAATTACATAAAAATCCATATAAGGCTCGCTTTATTTCGAATTCTAGTACCTGCACCACAACAAACATCTCCAAACTTTTAACTTCTTGTCTTACTGCCGTTAAAGATCACGCCAAGCTATATTGTGATAAAACTTATGAAAACTCTGGGATTAATTTATTTTAGTCTATAAAAAATTTAGGAGACGTTCTTGATAACATTTTCAAGGTCAAGTTTCATCAACAAGCACTTATGACTTCTCTACACTATATACAACCTTACCACAT
Source organism: Cyrtodaria siliqua (assembly GCA_037043455.1). Classification (NCBI taxonomy): domain Eukaryota; kingdom Metazoa; phylum Mollusca; class Bivalvia; order Adapedonta; family Hiatellidae; genus Cyrtodaria; species Cyrtodaria siliqua. Next base: position 21,763 of record JAWPHD010004281.1, on the reverse strand, counting down.
CACCTTATTAAAGACAAGCTGATTTCTATTATTCAAAAAACATTCGCTAGAGAAAATACTATATTTTTGGCATGTAATAATATAAAAGCGTTTTTTACTAACGGCAGTTTAGACAATTATACTATGTGGACTTGCTATGAAGTTTGTGAAGCACTCATCTTCCTATTAGATAATATTTTCGTCAGGTATGGAACCACCGTTTATAGACAAATTGTTGGTATCCCTATGGGTACGAACTGTGCACCACTTGTCGCAGATTTGTTCTTATTTTGCTATGAAAGGGATTTCATTTTGAGTCTTTCACCCGATACCCAGGCATATGTTATTGAAGCCTTTAATGACACCTCTCGGTATCTGGATGACATATTGAACATTGACAACCCTTTCTTTCAAACTATGGTTAATTATATTTATCCTAAAGAACTTCAGCTTAACAAAGCTAATATATATGATAATAACGCTTCTTTTCTTGATTTAGATCTCTCGATTGAAAATGGTAAAATAATTAGCAAAATCTATGACAAGAGAGATGATTTTAATATTGACAATGTTAATTATCACCCCTTGGATGGGGATGTTTCCCGAACAACTTCTTATGGGGTGTATGTGTCTCAACTTATTCGTTTTTCTAGAGCTTGTACTCGAGTTGAGGCCTTTAATATTCGTAATCTTTGTATAACTAAAAAGTTACTCAATCAGGGTTACCGTTACCATAAACTTCGTAAAACCTTTGCAAAATTTTATTATCGTAACCCTGATCTTCTTTCCAAATATAAAAGTAATTTAAGGACTCTTCTGCGACAAGGACTATCACAACCTGACTTCTATGGTGATGTGATTTATAAACTTCGTAAGAATCTTGGTCATGATCAATTTCATATTATCTTTGTTAAACTTGTTAAAAAGTTTATCAAAAGAGGTTATGACCCTATCATTTTGCAACGTACTGCATGCTTGGTGGTTGACCCTTTTACAGTTCGCCACTGTGCTTTCCTCTTTAATTGTACGATGACCGGACAAACTGTGGACCATATGATGACGCCTACCTAAAGCCCATTGGGACGGTGGCGTCTGTTGTTTGTCTATGATCTTTCTTGTCGTGCCATTAATGGTTTATTCTCTTACTGCTCTGGCTTCTGCCAAGTCAATGAGTACCTTCATTGTGGCTTTCTAGGCTAATGTTTTTTTTTGTATTATATTTACACGAGCATATTTGTGTTTTACTTATATTGCCTATTGATGCTGTCTTGTTGGTTAGAGATTAGATCATGGCGGGGATTTCTTTATTTACACTTATTTTAATGGGATGAAGTAGGGTAAGTGTGAGGTTTGGTGCACCCTAGAACCGGTTTAAACCCCCAGTGGCCTACTTTGCCACTTACCGTTCCAAGGCGGTAGCCCTATTGTCAACCCTTTTGTGTTTGTGATGTCGTTTGCATTTATTATTGCTTTTGCTTTCTTGTTTGTCTGTTTACGTGTTTGTTTCTGTTTTTTTGTGGTTGAATGTCCTCCTTGAATCTTACTTTCACTGTCCGATCTTTTTATATTTCTTTTCATCTGGTAGAAGGTGTGTAAGTTACTTGGTACCTTCGGCTTGGATAACTATTATCTGTAAGAACTTGGTACTTTATACTTGTGCATTTTTTAATCATTTATTGATTAACGTTATTGACATATGTTTTACCATAGAAAGAACACATACATAGGAACTAAACAACATAAAAATGTCGATGTTGACAAAAGTGGCACTGGTACCCTTTGCCTTACAACTCTCGATATACTAGCAATAACAATGTGAATTATGTTTGTATTGCAGGGCTTGGATGAGGTTTTCCATCGCTCACTGTTTGCCTGCTGTCTGGATATAGAACTATTTGTTTTACATTTATTACATAGGTATGTATTTCAAGTGTAGTGTATTACATCAACTACAGTTAAGGTACATTTACCTGTTGAACAGCTTAATCGCAACTGTATTCCCTTTTTTAATCGACTCTTTGATAGAATAAACACATCATACCATCCCAGGTAGCGTCTCCGTGGCAGAATGGTTACCTCCGTTGCCATGTAAACCTTCTCGACTCTCATCGCTACGGGTTCGAATCCCACTGGGAGCTCGACCCGTGAGGAAGTGTCGATTATTACGGATGGCGGGATATGTACAGTACTGGTTCTACCCATGAAAAGAATGTGGTCTGCCTCCACCACAAACAAATTGACCGTCATACATAACCTTCCATGTGTTGAAAATGACGTAAAACACCATACAAACAAACAAACCGTCCCTGGTACTTTCCCAACCCAAGTCGATTTCAGTTTTGGAACAAAATGAACAGAAGTGCGATTTTTCATAAAAAATATCTGTAACGTTTTAAAACGTTCAGGGAAAGTATAGTGTTTTAATAAAACATATCGATAACAATTAAAGCGTTCAGAAATTAAATATTCACATAGTGTGGGAAACATACACCCAATGAAACATTTTAAAGTCTCAAAATAGTCCGTGTAGAGAAATGTGTAATAGAGCAATCTGTTTGCGAGTCCGAATACCGGTTAATTTAGTATACGATATGCGATTTACTTAACATACGTTTAGGACAATACGTGCTATAAACAACATTGACAACGCAAACATCTGACAGAGTCTCATCTTATACAAATTCCGTGAAACTGACACATATATTTCGTACACACAAATATCACGTTTTATCACAAATGTAATGTAATGCCCGACCAACCAAAATATTTCCCGGTTAAATAACACGTATGTACAAACAAGCTTTTACAACATGCTATGAATGGGTGTTCGACACGACTAACACGGGAATTATTGTGATATAAAAGATGTAAGGAAATATTCTCAAACAACTTTTTATCAAATAACATGGTACATATGTTTGTGGTTTTTCCTTCAGAAAAGATATGTTTTTTATCATAACTATCACAATTTTACACAGGTGTTTTCAATGAACAAAAATGGGCTCCCCCACCCAACTCTAATTATACAGATATAGATTATAAGAGAAATATGTAAACATGTTCTTCTCAAGCATCATTGTTCACATTTTGACAGTTATTTTGTCTGAATAGAGTTTCTTAAAGAAAGTTCTTAGGATAAATAAGTTTTATGCTCTGGGGGACTTATGTTTGTAGATACAGTTATACAAGTATAAGAAATACAATTTTTAAAAAGTAATTTCTTAAAAATTAATAGTAATAGTAGTATTTCAAAGGATACCGAATTTGGGCAGGGTATACTAATCTAACATATGGTTAAACATGTACACAGTGCACAAATACATGAGAAGAAATTAAGAGTTGGCTAGTAATAATACGTCATAACAGTGCACGAACTATACATTTAGCTGGTACCATACCTGTCAGATAAGCGCTTTTAAATAATATAATCATTTCTAACTTAATAGGAATATAAGTAACCCATTACCAAGAAGTACTGATATATGTAAATAATAGGTGGTGACATAAAAATTCATTAAATTTGTTACCGTCATTAAAAGAAAATATTGTGTCATTCTATTGTCTTAGTTCTTCATATTTCGCGTTAATTGAGTGAGAAAACCATTCTCTCAGTTTTTTTATCTGAGCCAGCTTGTACACTTGCTAGTAAAAGTAGGATACTAGAAAGCTGTGTAGACTCTCACTGGGACATGACTTAAATATGAGCTTTTAAACAACAGTTAATTTCTTTCGACGAATATGTACAAAGCTAATTGACATCTGCTTTTGTTTTGCGAAGGATTATGTTGTGGCATGTTCAGGGCATTTCTGTCCAACGATAACGGTTCATGTGCCATTGAAATCCATTTTTTAACCCGACATGCATATTTTGCATTACAGAGACGACATTAAGTTTCCATGGATATTGGACATATTTGAAATGAAGCCTTATCACTTCTACACGGTGGTCGATATCTTGAGGGAGGTAGCGATTATGGACGCTGGTGCGTTGGAACACCTTACCCATGTAAGCCGATTTAAATCTAAATGTATACTATAATGCTGGATTTAGCTGTCATGTATAGCAAATGAGGAATGAGACCATTTTTCCAATCACTAGAACTTCTATTAAATGCGTCAAACTCCAAATGGTATTTATCACTTTGAGTGATAAATACGATCTTTGGGTCGGTGGAGCATACCCACATTTTTGTATTTATTAATGACGATTGTGTCCACGACGAGCTTGATTTAATGTAACAATTCGACGTCGCATTGAATTTACGTAGGACTGTTTTAGGACGTAGGGAAAATTGTCCCATTTCCTAACAAGTGTTACTGACAAATCGTTTACGTTAGTCAAAACATAATTATCCATTAAGGAAAAGAAAAATGATTATGCCCCTCGATGAGCAGATCTCAAATAAGCTTCAATAAAAACCAAATTGGAAAAATCTCCAAGAGAAAGCGAGTAAAGTTTTCTTTTCTGCTGATATATCTTAATTTAAATTTCAAAATGTTGACATATTCTTCAGATAGAGGAGTGTATTCTTGAAAACCTGGCATGGAAAAGGGACTCGCCTCTGTGGGTCTGCATACAATCTCGAAACCAAGTTGTTCCAACATCTGCGGAAGTATCTCTTCAGATTCAACCAGAAACAAGTAAGGACCTTAATGGTAATTTGTGAAGAAGTGCGCTTAATAGATATGCAACATCCACTGGCATAAGTATTTGATTCCTCATAACCTTACATACACTTTCTTTATGTCAGTATAGTATTTCAAATCAGACTTGCTGCTCAATGATACAAATTGTAATTCAATTTTGAGATTGTTGTATGAAACGAAGGTGTTGATTAAATATTTATTACTTTCTATTAAAACGACCTATCCAATTCATAATTTCATAAACTATTTTAATGTTAGTACATGTTTAAATTCAAGTTGTGGAAATTTTAAAACAAAAAGTACGAACAATACAACATTGTAATTTTAGAGAGTTACTTTTCAAAGTAATACATTTTACAATCTTGCCATCTTAAATATTTCATATTCGCCAATCAAGAAATTGCCACCATATCCGAAGATTTGACCACAACACAACATCTGGATGCATTCCAAACGGTGATCGTAAATGACGATCGGCAGGTGAGTCATTGAATGACGAAATAAAACCCCATCTGATCGCCTTCAAAATTATAAATAATCACGCAGGATGATCGACGGGTGATTCTGTAAACGAAGTGTTTATAATGAAGTTTTGTATCTCCCGCGGTACACACATGAACAATAAAAACGTATATTTTAAGCCGCGTTCCTGCTAACACAGGCAAGCTTGTATTTATAAATATCCCCACTTTTCAAAAAAAATAATGGGATATGTTAACGCTTCCAGTTGTCCGTCTATCTGTCAAATGTTTACTGGTAGGAGGTGTGGTTTAAGACAAAAATACTCATTACAATTGCTTGCTCAAGTCTGATGTACCTCATGTAGCCATTCTGGTGTTCCTAAACTAAAAATACATTTGTAGAGATGTCCGTCCATCTGTCCGTTACAATAAATCCTCTTAAATTCAACACAAGTTGGTGTATGATTTGCTCACCTGTTTACCGCGTGCATGAGCAAGGGGCCATATCCGGTTTCAAGTGGTCAATCAGATTAACATTTCAATGCTCTTGTTATTTGTCCATAATTTGCATATATACCTTGGTATATGCACCCACACAACATATCAAACGATTCTGTTAATATTTAAAACGTTCATGTCCGTCCTGCGGTTGGTGGGTTTGAGGTGTGCGGGTGGGTCGGGATTATGGACGAAGGTATTCAGCAGGAGTAATATTTTGTTATAAACTGCGTCTCAAATGAAACGCGTGGGAATTTGCGATGGCGCGCCGTCGAATTGATTGTTATATTATAATTAAAAATACACCTGATTTGACGTGAGCAATGCTAAGTATACTGCAAAATATTCAAATAAAATCCGGAATATCAGGAGTGTTCGGTAGTTATCCAAATCACCGGATTTAGATATAACATTCAGAGCTTTTCAGTTAAAGACTACATAGTCTTGTTATGGTGATAAATGTGCCAAGTAATTTAAAAATCCCTTCCGGGGTTGTGACGTTACGGTCCGGACACGAAATTGCGTACCTGTTTTTGACCTATGAACTTCAAGTGTGACCTTGACCTTTGAGGTACGACCTGGGTTTTGCGCGCGACACATCGTCTTGTTATGGTGATCACTTGTGCCGTGTTAATTAAAAATCCATGCAGGGGTTTTGAAGGTAAAGTCCGGACACGAACTGCGGAATGACGGACAGACAGACAGAATCCGGACAGACGGACAGACGGACGGTGCGATTACTATATGCCCCCAAAATATTTTTCGGGGGCATAAAAATACACGTGATTTGACGTGCGCAATGCTAAGTATACAGACCCGCAAAATATTCAAATAAAATCCGGAATATCAGGAGTGTTCGGTAGTTATCCAAATCACCGTATTTAGATATATTATTCAAAGCTTTTCAGTTAAAGATTACAGCTGAATAAGACACTGCTGAAATGTATTTCATGCGCTTAAAAGTGTGTTAATATATTCTTCTTAAAGGGACAATGTCCGTAACATTTAGCTTATAAAACACGAAATTATCACATTGACAAACATTAAACGCTTACTATTATTGAATATTTACTAAATAAAAACAAGATTGTTTGACAAAATTCAATAGCAGTACAAACAAAAAGAGTATCACTTTTCGAGTTTGAACTCGCAGCCCAAACTAAAATGGTAATAATAGTGAGCGCGCAATTTATGTCGACAGCTCTACCGTCTGAGCTAAGCGGGCCAGTTATATTACGCAATACATACTACATAGAAAACCTAATGCGCTGTGACTGTCACGTGATCATCAGAAGGACCCGCAATATTTACACACAATGAATAAACTTTCTTTTTTCAAACTCACAAATATATTATGACAGACTTATTTGGGTCTATACTCATGTTTTCATTTATAAATTTCATTGAATAAAAATCAGACAGTTATTTGGTTATGCTCAATATCTGCTTACTTACGGTCCCTTTAATCAATATCCACAGACCTTATAATTTGTTTTTAGGTCCGTGTAATATCAAACAATTACAAGTATTTGTTTATTCCATAAAAATCTTAATAGCGTAAAACAACTGAAAACAAAATAAATCTTGAGTTGAAATTTCCAAATAATACACAGTCACTTTTATGATAGATGAGCACAATATTGTTTATCCTCTCACAATATATTTTAATTCATAGCATCCAATAATTTCACTTTATACTGAATGTATATTCAATATATAAAAAGGCTGCATTTATACTGTCATAGCATGTCACGTCATGAACATTTAGAATATTCCAGTAAAATAAAAAAAATGTATTTTTAAATAAAATTCATATGATTAGATGATGCCTTAGCTTTAGAATATCCCAATAACCTTGAATGAGTCATATGATGTATCACATGATGTAAACAATAACTAAGAAATTACTAGAATTAGTTATAATTTATATGTGTGCTATTAATAGCATATTAAAAACATACATGCAATTTTTCATTATTTGTGTTAATATTCCCTAAAAACAAAAAAGAACTATCAACAAAGTTGTGTATTACGTATAGCTATAATGTCAATATGTATTTTCGTTTTCGTAAAAATAAAATACTACGGATTTATATAGCTCTACAGTAGATATAATTAAATATAAGACTAGTTTTTAAAGTCGGGCCTCCAATGTTTATACTTGAGCTACTCGGTCATGAATCATGTTAGCAGTAAATAAGCTAGCTTGTAATGCGTTTGGTATGTACATTGTCTCAAAGGAAGAAGAATATCGTACGCTGTGGTAAAAATACATCCTCATCAGTTGTCACTGGTGCTGTTTCCATAAGAAATCGCGTATTTCTCCCCACTAAAACGTTCGCCGTGTTTTGTCAACAGACGATATACGGACACCAACAATGGGGAAAAACTCGGTGGCGACGATCAAGTTGAGAAAATACTGCAAGGTTCGAAAGGGCTATAAGTCCCTGGCGTCAAATTAGGCATATTTCGAGATTTTGTTTGACATAACCACTCATAACTGCATTCCAGGATTTGTCATATCAAGGCAAATAAAAAAGTAACGAAGAATAACAAGGCACACCCACCTTGTTTACCTTTACATTTGGTGTTGGACCTCGGAAGTGGCACTTTTGCACATACATTCAAACAGAAGTAGCTCCACTGATTACCAGCCGTGTGCATGTGCATGAAAATACAAGCCTTATATCACGTATATGTCCAATAACGTATAACACTTGACCTGTCTATGTTAGTGGGCCATAACCGTTCACCCAATCATTCAGCCATATACCAATTTACATCATATATATACTCAGTTGCAAAAGAAACTGGACAATTTAGGTTTTTCCTACACCTTTATCGACAGTCCATTAATGATTCGACCTATTGAAAAACTAATTACAACATGATATTGGCAATGCAATGATAACACTTTGATACTAAACACGGCGTATTCATTTTGGAATTCATCAATTTAATTCTAAAAAAACTTTATACAATTAAAGCTAAACAACACTCAATGTCCACCTTCTTTTGCAACTGAGTATATATATGTTGTTTGTTATTGAACATCTCAAGCTTGTATTATCTACTAGCAGACAGTAACCCTAAAATCATATTATATATGTTTAACCAGGTGCAGACGAATTTTTTGACGCCACAAGCGCCAATATACTCATTGCCGGATATCACCGTGAAGTCGTCCTCCCTCACACAACCCAGTAGTGATGCCATTGACACGGTCATGCAGCCATCTGTCACACAGCAACATCAACCATCCAAGCACGGATCGTTTGACCTATTTTTCAGAAAGGTAAAGTATTGCTTGCTGTAATGTTATGTCACAGAGAAACAAGAGTACACATACTACACGGCATTCTGTATGTAACTGTATTCTGCCAATACATCCCATCGCTATCGAATATAATATAAATCACATCTTTAAAAAGAAGCCTACTGATAAGTTTAGCAAGGGGTCGCCTAATGACTGCTTCTGACCATTCATTTGAAAGCACTGTGCATAGTAGTCAACAGAAATTAACGAATCTCGCCACCACCTATAACAGAACGGTATTCTCTTCCCGCGACTGGCTGTTATTCATATTGTTGTGTGCTTCTGATTCCTGCAGATTTTTTGTTTTTATTGGTATCATCCAAATGCGGATTTAAAATTTATTGTAATTTGTGACAGAATTTATAAATACAATTAAGTTACGTTTCAGCCGCTTAAACATTTTGCGTCACATAATAAATGATAGTAAAATATGTTATTATATACGTTCTAGTAAAACAGTGGAGTTTAGGATTGAAAGAAAATCCTTACATTTTCTAATAGTATTGTTACATGTTCAAGGTATCCATTTATATGTTCACTGGTATGCTTTAACTGCCGCAGCATTTAAGAAAAAAACACGTGTACATGTCTACGAAAATGAGGTTTTTAAAATCGGTCAAGCATTTAGAAATTGTGTGCCATTTACTTTTTTAAGATAATGATTCGTTATGTTTTTGAATTGGTTAAGTAAGTTAAATGTTATGGCGAGTTAAAAATAGAAAGTTAACCATTCTGAATTGTTGACGTCGACGAAAATATTTTTCTTTCTAAATAAACTTTTATTATTATAATTTAATACAAGTTTAATAATAAGTTGATGCAGAAAAATGCATGAAATTAATTTTTGTTGTTATTGGGGTAAATAACAGATATTATTTCATCTCAAAAGTGATAAAAGAGAGTACATGTTAATTATGCGATTCAGTTGCCGGGATGTGACTATTTAACTAAAAGAATATTTGTTGATCGGACTGTAATAAACTACTCGATGAAAATAAGTCATATATTCACTCCAAGCAAACACATATTCTCTATATATGCACTTTATTTGATAGTATTCTGGAAATAATAATACATGACTACTTTATTTATTGTTGATCTTTGACTCAATAGGTGTATCACCTAGTCAACGTAAGATTACGTAAATTGTGTGATGAGCTGGACATATACGATGATGACCTCATCCAGAAGATATGGGCATGTGTAGAGCACGTGATCACCAGTTACACGGATCTACTGAAGGACCGTCACCTCGACCAGATCATCATATGCTGTATATACGTGATGGCAAAGGTTACGGACAAAACCCTGTCTTTCCAAACCATTACAACTGGTTATGTATTACAACAAACACCAGTTCTGAAATGGCAAGATAAGATAAAGGTAGATGAACATTTGAATGCTGTATTGCAATCTCTCCGTGTTGGAATTCACATTTTTCCATTTTGGTATTATAAAAGGGTATACTTTTTAAATATTTACTACTCTCTGCGTGCTCTTCATTTCAATAGGAATATCTATAAATAAATAGTTGTTTTATATCTCATAGAAATGGCAAAAGAACGAAAATAATGTGGGGTATGTTACAAACATAACATGAACAAATGTACAATTCAAGCCTGTTCGATGTACCTCGTCCAATGATTATTGTCGTGATATGTTTTTAGGATAAACTATACGCACTAATCATTAGATAAACATGTATAAAACAATTAACTTTAATAACATGTTGCGCAACGGCTCATCAACACATTACAGGTATATCATAGCTGCCCCGGAGAGAAGCAGGGATACATGCGAATCCAGAAACCTGTCTTATTCTTACTATCGAATGTATTTCTATTATTATTAAACGAGCTCTGAATATAGACTCCGATACACAAACCGCCCGGTATACGTCCCCATCCGACAGACGAGATTAAAGTAGAGTATCGTGAACAAGAATATACCAAAAACTTCAGTGACACGGGTGAGGCTTGAACCCGGGCCCTCCAGTTTCAAGACCACAGGTATCTCCTCTGTGACACGCCAGCACCCGTATTAAAAACAAACTAATACAATAGTGTACATGGATCTTTCATGAGTGCTTGTTCATTACACGAGATTGCAAATAAGATATGATGCGATACTTTGCCAAGTATTATGTTATTGTTGAAAACTCGTTTAATTTAATTAAATAATAAATTAACACGAATATGAGATTCAATTGCACATTACTCATAACGTCACATACCAACACATATAACGTCATTGATGTTAATTTATTTACTACCTTATTATATATATATTGTGTGAAATTAGGTGTATATAATAGTGTAGTATAGGCAATTTTGTGAGTATGCGTTTCATTTTCCTTTCAGTATATTTGTTAAATGTAGCAGTGAACATTTCTTTTATTTTTCATATTGTAATTGTATATGGTAGCAGTAAACAGTATATTTGATATTTCATTCTTGTAATGCACTCGATAACACACGGAATCCCTTTAAAGTGATTTTTATTATAGAATTAAAAACAAAACATGTTGGCCTCTGGACAACTTTATATAGCACGGACAACAAGCTTTTAAAAAGAAAAATACCGAGCATAGCTAAACTTTAATCAATGCAACGATACTAATGTCTCTGCTGTGAGTCTTATAGCACGTGTTTATGATCATAGAATGTAGCAAATATTACAAAGGGGACGATGTACCAGTGATTACAGGGTGGATGGAGGTGTAAGATCCTCTGATAGTAAGACGGGAAATAAAATATTAAGTAGAAACTTTGATGGTATGAATGAGGAAGAAAACAGTTTGGGGCGTGTACTTGAAAAACACACAACGGTTATTCTTTTAAAGCGCCCTTAACTTGATTTGTTATTATTTTTAACATTATTTCCAGTTCTTCCTCAGATATAATGTTATTTGCTCTCGGCTGCCATTTTACGTTTATGATATGTATGCCATGGCTTTACTACACTCCTAGAAGTCAGTTTATGTGCTACCATTAATGTTTACATCGAATCTCACTTTTGTATTACTATCATCACGTGTTCATTTATTGTGACCAAACTTTGAAGCAAAAAGTAATCCGCCCATCAACCAATGTGCTGGATACAAATGAGTTATACAAACTATAAATAAGTATCAGTGTTAGTAATACAATATGATTGTTGCAGGTTTATCAAAGTGTTCTTTTAGGCAGTCGAAACCGTCTTACATCGAAATGTAGTGATACAAATAGAGCTGCGACCAGTAGCATCTCTTCACCCAAGGATGAGAAGAAAGAGAAAAGTAAGTAATAGTTTACTAGTTTTTATCTTAATCATATTGAATATTTACCTTCCTCTGTTTTTAAAGTCATATAGACAGGGTAGCAGATGTAATGTCTTGCAAGATCTTCGATATGCACGTTACACTATATAAGCTGCATGCACGTGCATTACCATTGTTCTTGTTGTTGTTTTTATAATGGTATAGATGTTTGGATATAATGAATCAATGCTATAAATTGAAAGATAAAATTATACTAGGAAAGCGGCTTAGCTTCACACATAATTGAAAGCAGTAGATCTATTAATGTTTGGTAGAAACTATTGTTGAGCATTTGTATTTTGTATAGCTATAATACACCATATACACAAACATTGCAAAGAAGAAAGCAGTACATGATACTTTTCATTTAACCATCGAATATTCAGTAACATGACGGAATTCACGAATAGTAATTAGAGGAAGGCAAGATAAACGTGAACTTCATAATACTTCAATTCGACTCACGGCCAAAAAGTCGGTATATGTGTCAGAAAAATAATGCGTAAAATATCACATTTTAACAAGCATTCACGCATGTAACATCGATAATATACGACTTCCGAATATATTTAATACAAAAAAGAGTTGCGCGGGATTTGAACCGGCGACATTGCAGTTTCCTTTGTAACATGAAGGTTTTACCACTGCATCACGGAATCTTGTTGGTATTTAGTAGCATTCCTAACTCTAAATAGTCATTAAGTAATAAATATAGCACACACCCGCACAAAAGTATCATCCATTAAATAAAAAATCGAGGCTAATATAAGGTTTTGAGACGGAATATTCGTTAAATTGATAATAAATAATATTTCACCATACATGGTTATTTACATGTGCGAGATGATGGAGTATATACTGAAACAGGTAGAGGGTCGTTCAAATATGTTATTTTGTATCATAATATATGTTACTAAATATACAATATTCTCAAGAACTCGCCATAGCTAGCTCAGTGTTAAGCACGTTTGACTGTAAATTAAAAGGTCGTGTGTTCGACCCACGAAAGAGGCAAACATGTTTTTTTTGTAAATCATAATGCTACCTGTGTACAGATACGATGTGCACTGTTCAATGTCTATCAAGTAAATGATGTCCCGATGATGTTGGCCCTGTGGCACAAGGCATTTAGGCGAGCTTTACTATAGATGATCAAGATGGTTACTGTAGCGTCCAGTAGATGTCTAGCATATGTCGTTCAATAGTGGTGTACAGTAGGCTTGCATCGATAGAGTTTTGAAGAAATCCATCGATGATTAAGTTGTTCCACAGAAATTCAAGTTTAAGCTGATGGTTAAGTCCGACCAATCGGATGACACCAAAGATGTAAGTAGGTCAATCTGATTGCCGGCTTGGAATCGTCTCCGACAATCAACATGTTCTGCATCGAACGTGTCAAACGTGTCCCAAGTAGGTCAATCTGGTTGCTCGAGATGCCCGCGTTTCTGTTGGTGATATCTCCTACAATGCACAGTTTGATCTTGCTGCCGTAAAAATCAACTATTGCCAGCCTAGATATAATACTGGATCAGTGGGTTACCTCCTAAGGTGTGTTCCAATGTCGGCATCCGTGGTAATGAGTCAGACCAAGTTGTTCAGTAGAAGTCTATCAGAATACGGGTATTTTGAGGACCACGTTAAAAGTAAAACCCAACCCCGCAGCACCCTCTCCGTTACATGGTTGTTACGAGCGCTGCTTCCATTCCCTATCAGGTCGCGTCGCCTTCGCCTGGTCCCGAATGGAATGAAATGCTGTCCGGCGTTAAATTTGAGCGCTTAAATACCCGATTTCGCATAAAGACACGCATACGAAGAAGAAGGCGATTTAAATAAGGGTCTGTAGCCTTAAGTACGATATTTAACATGATATTTCTACTTACATACATGCGTCTTCATGAAATCGACAAGTCAAGTTTTACAATGACTTAACCAAAGATTGTTGCAGTATCGGTCCCCACGCCCCCACCTCCAGTATGTGTTCTGGTACAAGATGATTATGTTTATATTTACATTTGAAACTGAGCTTATTTATTGCCTTTTGCAGATTCTTCTCTTATGCACCCGTCCAGCATTTGGCACGCTACCAAATTCAGTAGCCATCCCCTGACCCCAACACGTCGGGCTGGTATAAAACCTAGCTTTGAGATTGATAAAGATGAGAGTGATGAGAGTGATGAAGACAGTGGAAATCTGATCCAGTTTTATAACCAGGTTAGTTGAAAATTACATTTGTTAATGTAGAGCAAGATGCATCATAATACAATAGAGTGTTGTTTGAATTCAATATTTCGAATGTGCAAAGTATTTATTAATGAAACAAAATCAAAGCCGCCCCCTGCATTGCATGTTACGTAAAGGTCGAACAGAAAATGTATCGTTCAAGGACCACAGTCAACCACAAACACGCACATAAACAAACAACAACTACAAAGTTGCATAAAATGCATGATATGACATCTCACGCATAAACGGGTTGACAAAAGGGTTATCGCCTTGGAACGGTCAGTGACAAAAAGGCCGCTAGGGGGTTAAAACCAGGTTCTAGGGTGCACCAAACCTCATATTTACCATATTTTTATCTCAGAAAACGGGACAGTGTAAATTAAGATATCCCTGACAGGTTATATTCTCTAACAAACAAGGCAGCACTAATAAGCAATATAAGTATAACATAAATGAAAATGTATATATAATATAAAAATAGAAGCCGTGAAAGCCACAGTCAAGTAAGCAATGACTTGGCAGAAGCCATAGCAACAAGAGAACTAACCGTTAAGGGTACGACAAGACAAGATTTAAGACAGACATCAAACGCTACCGTCCTATGGGGATCATATCTCTCCGGTCATCGCACAATCAAAAAGGAAAGCATACAGTGCGTTGGAAATTGATATGGTTATACACTCTTTTGATAAACGTTTAACAAATTTAATACAGAATTATGAAAGTGATGATGACCAAGGATCTTACTAAGTTTGGAAATCATAGGTTGTGATAGTCCTTGTCGCAGAAGAGTTCTAACATTACCTTTATATTTTAAGATTGTGATCCACTTTTACCCTATTGTCATCGTAACATAAGTTTGTTTTGATTTTCGTCTACCCCAGCCATGACGGTAGTGCACTGAGTAACATGCGTGAAACAGCAGCATCCCCAGTAGATTCAACTGTAGTATAACGAATTAGTGCTCCCGAGTTTCAGAGATAAAACATTGACTGACGTAATATAGGCGTCAAACAATAATTACATTATTACTGCTTTATCAGCAGCAGTAAAGAGGGGTTATCATTATAAAAGTTATTACGGGTATATATAATTGTTTTTTTTAATACTTATAACAAATAATAGGACTTTCGGATTTATCGGAATATTTAGGAATAGAATCAACACCGTGATTATCTCAAAAAAATAGTTGGCATGTCATTAAATTCATTACCCCTATTAAGAGATAGCATTTTTAGAAACTGTCCGACGTGATCAGACTACTTTTCAATATGGGGTCAGAACAAATGTTGTGTGTAGCTTTGAATTATTGAAGCAGTGTTATACAAAGGATCTGTACGAATGCAAATGTTGTTTGATTCCTCGTCGATCAGCTGAAGACATGGTGAAAGAGGTAAAACGTGAAAGCCTAGAGTGCTTTCCAGACTGTTTACAAATAGTATGTAATACAGTGATTGACATAGTTACACGCGATATACGTTTGATATTACATCACGTCTACAACCATGAGACCTAGAGTTACGCTTTCGAATAAAAAATATAGAAAAAATGTCAAAATTAGGATCTTTTGAAATATTTTCTTGTCAATGGATATTATCCATAATGCCCAGGGGTTATGGTGTTTGCAAAGTTTTCATCCTCTTTAGTTCTGCAATATGTCTAGCTTTTATTTTAAAGTTTTTAGTAGCGTCATTTTGATAAATTATATATTCAACAACTTGAACAGTGACGTTACTCAAAGTATAACCTGACTGACGAAAGTGTTGGTACAAGAGTTGTTTTTGTTTTACTTTTTAGGATTACCTGTATTATTCTGATGTTCCAAGATCGACCTTTTGTCCAACATATTGTATACCACAACGCGGTACATGTCAAGTCAAAACATAATGACGTGATATGTACGTCATTCAACATTTAAAGCTAGACATACATTAAACATTCTATCAGTAACATACGTAAGTATTTGATTTCACTTTATATATATGTTTTGTCTTTCAGATTTTCATCCCACAAATAAAAACGTTTGCGATGCGGTTTTTAAAAGGTCAACATGCAAAGGTAAGTATTACCCAAATTAAGACAACTTCTATATGTATCCTCCCACCCTACTCAATCCCAGCCACATCCACAAGATTACCTCGCCACGGCATGGTACGTGGAAGGATTAAGTACTTCTCCTGACGTTTATGACATATTGCTTTGAAACTTGCTATGCTGTTTACGACGATTGACTATAATAACAATATGCGAAAGTTGTTTTGGAGTTATGATCTAATAAAGATCACCGGAGTTGTGGCAATGTAATCTTTTAGTTTGTTCTTTTATCGAAATATCGAACAATAGAGTTTGTGTCTAAATCCTCCCGTAGTATTAGTCCGATTGTCTTTAAACTTTAAATGATGATTAGCTGTTATGACAAACATGGTCACATTAGCCTTTTAAAGGAGTTATGACATTGTTTTATTTTAAACAATGTGTACGTATAAATTGTGTATCAAACTTCAGTATGCAGTGGATTTTATTGGAATTTTACAACATAAAAATCAGCCATTGTGAATGATGTTAACATTTCAGGTGGGCAACGGTTTCAGCGGATACTATTTTTCTAAATTTAAACGTGTGTTAAGTTGTGTGTATTTTGTGTAATATAGTTCTTAAAGATACAAACGGAAATCATGAGGCATGTATCAATCTCCATATATTCCTTCATTCGTGCGTAGAGCTAGGACTTATTGCATTTATCACAAGCGTTTTGACATATTCTAAGTTTGTTAAAATGGTTATCATTGGATCAAACTGAGCCCTCCACGGGTTTCACAGCTTTAGATAGGGTTAACACATTTTCTTCGAGTAAACACAAGAACTACATGTAGATAGTGTGCATATAGCATTAGGAAATGGTCATCTACTAAGTTTAAATGTCGACCCTGAGTATAAATTATGCCTTGTCCTAGGGTTCACAATTTTAAATGCATATAGGAAAACAAGATACAATTGCAACCCTATTGCTATTGGGACAATAGGTCAAATGTCAAGGGCGACAGGACGTGATATGCATTGTACGCAATAACTGCAGGAATATAGCATCTAGGCTCATACAATTACATAGGTACATTACCCTTGGTTTCGGAAGACATCCTGCCGCTCTTGGGGTCAGTACAGTAAGTCACTGGACATGGTCGTCATGACCTTGTATGCATATACGCATTTATAACGCAACTCCAGAATAAAACCAAGGTCATGAAACGCCATTTTATAGGGACGAAATCTGTTGATTTTGGGGTCTCAAGGGCAAATGTCAAGGTAGTCATGATACTTTGTATATACAATTTCAGCGCAAAAACTCCCATACCGGCATACCACATAGCATATCATGATACACCACCAAATGATACTATACTATCAACTGGCCGACCAGCCCTAGAACTACCTTTTATATGATAAACGTTAAGCATGGGCGCTACTAGTTTCAGTTGTATGAAGTCTTAGGTTTGACCCTAACGTCACCTCCAGTTTAACATACTATATTGTATTTTCGAATTATAATAATAATTGTTAAGCGTTCATGACAACATGTATCCAGTTTGTGTTTTCCAGCATACATATTAATATACAGCAGAACTAGAGCATACAATAGTATATCAGGCTGCGTCTTAAACACTGAGAAGATATTTTACGACACTATTCTACGGCAATCATATACCATAGACGTTGCATTAGGTGTACACAGTTGTTCTTAGTAAATAGAAACAAATGCGAGACCTACAAAGTGTTACACTTTAAAGCACGTTTAAATGTTTTTTGAAAACACATTGGCCTCCGTAAGTGTTTAAAATTAACTTCAAACGTGCTTGAAAGTTAAGCAAAAATGTTTTTACGGAGATGTTAGAGTAGATGTTTAATTTACAT
This sequence comes from Cyrtodaria siliqua, assembly GCA_037043455.1. NCBI lineage: Eukaryota > Metazoa > Mollusca > Bivalvia > Adapedonta > Hiatellidae > Cyrtodaria > Cyrtodaria siliqua. Next base: position 3,432 of record JAWPHD010004281.1, on the reverse strand, counting down.
TAAACAATTTTAACCTCAAGTAGTATAATAGAACACTGTGAGGCTATAACTTTAATAATCGTATTTTTCTCTCCTATTGCTTTAGTCTGTCGTAATATATTGTGTCGTTTACGTCCGTAAACAATCAAGATAGCGTTTTTTGCGCGGTCAGACGTGATTATTCACTTTTAATGACAAATAAATCTTCAATCATAGTTTGCTTCCCTACGTTTACTGTCATTATAATAACTGTTGTTTGAACAATAAACTGCTGCAATATTAAATTAAATGTATGATTTATCATCAACAGACACAAGAATTAGACGATGAAGGAAACGAACTATTCCTAAAAGCTGATGAGTCATCTTTACCCGTAAGTACTTTCATTCATATTAAGAACGTTATCATCATATACATATTACAGCTCTTGCCGACCAGAAATCAATTAGTATATAGTGGATTCACAATATAAAATCTACGCTCATTCAGCACTCAACCTATCCTTAATGGTCCTATCGTACACATTTTGATATTTACATGGTTAAAGCTCTTCGCGTTTATTTGGTACTTAAGTATGGATATGGATAAATATGAATGAGTCAAGGGTGAAGTAGTTTTAGTTCGACGACGCCCGAAAACGAGGCGTAAAATATCGGGGAATAGAACTTTTACACAACGTTATTTAACGCACATCTTTAAAAAAAATAATCTGAACTGCTAGAACTAGCAGTCAGTTTTTTGCAATGGTGACACTGGGGTCAATGTTGACTATGTCCTGGGGTCACAGCTTAACAAAAAATTATATAGGAATACCATCGAACCTAGATACAAAAGTCGAAAACAATGTTGCATTCTTCAATTTAAGTAAAAAGTACGCATTAGATTGTCTTCTATGAAACTACAAGAGCTACAGATCTAAAATTGTACATGTAGCACAAATTGTGCATGGTTCGTTACCAAGTATTGCTAAAAGGTGACTTTGGAGTTAAATTTGGCCGGGTGCAGAACTCACAGTCTTATATATTGGAAAAATCTTTAAAAACTGGTTTTGTCTGAAACCACAAGAGCTAGAGGTATACTATTTAGCATAGATCATATGCTTATGGTCTTCTAACAAGTTTGTTCGAGTGGTGATTCTGAAGCCAAATGTTTGCTCTGTTCCTGGGGCAACTGTTTTACATAGAGTTATATAGCCAAAATCTTTGCTTGTGTTGTTGATGTTAATATTTTTATTGTTGTTGTAGTTTAAAATCTATATTTCTCATGTAATACTCATTTTCTCCTCATGCAATTGTTACATATGAGGGCTTAGAGTAATTAAGTCTGCCTTGTTTTTTCTGCTGAAACTGCAACAGTAACTTCTGCTGTTGTTTATTGAAGTTATTGTTGTTGTTGATTGTATTCGTTGTCGTCGTCCATTTAATACATATAAATACTGAAACGGGGATCCCTTGGAAGCAATAAACACAAACAAGAGAGAAAGGAAGCAAACTCGGTTTAACGGATTCTGTTCGTGAGAGGTAATATCAGCTGCAACACCTCTCACGCCCCACTAGTACCGGCTTAAGCGGTATTCTGTTATAAAGCCACACATATTGGGATTGATAAACCCAAAGGACCAGAAACTAATAAAGAAAGATAAACATATCGGACAGGAAAAGCAGCATTCAAGGACGACAGTCAACCACAAAACACAAAAACGAAACACGCAAACAGACAAACGAGAAGGAAAAAGTAATAAAACATGCAAACAGCGACATCACAAACACAAAAGGGTTGACAATAGGGCTACCGCCTTGGAACGGTCAGTGGCAAAGTTGGCCACTGGGGGTTTAAACCGGTTCTAGGGTGCACCAAATCTCACACTTACCCTACTGTCATCCCATTAAAACAGGACAGTGTAAATAAAGAAATCCCCGCCATGATCTAATCTCTAACCAACAAGGCAGCATCAATAGGCAATATAAGTAAAACACAAATATGCTCGTGTAAATATAATACAAAAAAACAATAGCCTAGAAAGCCACAATGAAGGTACTCAATGACTTGGCAGAAGCCAGAGCAGTAAAAGATTACACCATTAAGGGCACGACAAGAAAGATCATGGACATACATCAAACGCCACCGTCCCAAAGGGCTTTAGGTAGGCGTCATCATAAGGTTCACAGCCTGTCCGGTCATCAGTGGCGAACTGTAAAAGGGTCCACCACCAAGCATGCAGTACGTTGCAAAATGATAGGGTCATAACCTCTTTTGATAAACTGTTTAACAAGTTTAAAAAGGATAGTATGAAAGAGATCATGACCAAGAATCTTACGAAGTTTATAAATCACATCATAATAGAAATCAAGTTGTGATAGTCCTTGTCGCAGAAGAGTCCTTAATTTACATTTATATTTGGAAAGAAGATCAGGGTTACGATAATAAAATTTTGCAAAGGTTTTACGAAATTTATGGTAACGGTAACGCTGATTGAGTAACTTTTTAGTTATACAAAGATTACGAATATTAAAGTCCTCAACTCGAGTACAAGCTCTAGAAAAACGAATAAGTTGAGACGGATACACCCCATAAGAAGTTGCTCGGGGAACATCCCCATCCAAGTGGGGATAATTAACAATGTCAAAATTAAAATCATCTCTCTTGTCATAGATTTTGCTAATTATTTTACCATTTTTAATCGAGAGATCTAAATCAAGAAAAGAAGCGTTATTATCAGATATATTTTCGTTATTAAGCCGAAGTTCTTTAGGATAAATATTACCAACCATAGTTTGAAAGAAAAGTGTTTGTCAATGTTCAGTATGGCATCCAGATACCGAGAGGTGTCATTTTTAGCTTCAATAACATCTGCCTGGGTATCTGGTGAAAGACTCAACATGGCAACAAAGGCCACCTGGGGGTTTAAAAACCGGTTCTAGGGTGCACCAAACCTCACACTTACCCTATTGTCATCCCATTAAACCAGGACTGTGTAAATAAAGAAATTCCCGCCATGATCTAATCTCTAACCAACAAGGGCAGCATCAATAGGCACTATACGTAAAAACACCAATATGCTCATGTAAATATAGTACACAAAACAATAGCCTAGAAAAGCCACAATGAGGTATTCAATGACTTGACAGAAGCCAGAGCAACAAGAGAATAAACCATTAAGGGCACGACAAGAACGATCATAGACAAACATCAAACGCTACCTTCCTGGGCACTAACACGGCGCCTAAATCAACTGCGCTATTGGGGTTTGTGAATGGTTCGCAGCTAATATACATATAATAGTAATGATTAAATTGCTACATTTGTCAGTAGACTGGTTTACAAAAACATCATTTCAGAAAGTGAAATGGTAACCTTTCAACATTACAAAAATATGTGTTTATACCATTCAAGTTTTTCGGACGAGTTCTTTAGGAATTCAAGTTGTAAAGCATGCTTATTGCCACTATATAT